>JBBBWG010018845.1:0-14276 GCA_037176905.1 Azolla pinnata
TGTGAAATAAATTGTGGCCTCGATCAGAAGTAATAAATATCATCTGGGAGTCCATGTAGTCGAATAACATTTTTGAAGAACAATCAGTTGTCTCCTCTCCGGAAATGACACTTCTAACCCTAATATCTTCTAATTTACATCTCTCTTCTAACCTAATCACTTCTAATCTTCATCTCTTATAAATTCTAATCTCTTTCCTAATCTCCCTTCTAAACCTTAATCTCTTTGCTAATCTCAATTTTCCAAATTTCTCTTCTAAGCCCTAATCTCCTTGTTAATCTCAATCTTCCTAATCTCGCTTCTAAACCCTAATCGCTTTGCTAATCTTAATCTTCCTAATCTCTCTCTAAAACTCTAACTCTCTCATTATTTTCTATATATTATTCCTACTTTTTCTCCTAATCTGGGGATATACAAGTGTAGTAATAATCATCCATAATTAAAGTCATATTTCCTTTAATCTGTCAATAAATTGTCCATCTCTCGGTTCAAAACCTCAGTGGTTCCACCTGGACACATACATCTGGAGCTGTATAACCCAAATTCCACCTCAGTTTTTCGATCGGTTTGGGAATGATAGGCTGAAAGCAAACTAAAAGTGCCATCGAAAGTTTGCAAGAGGCGCCACCAGGAATGTGAAATAAATTGTGGCCTCGATCAGAAGTAATAAATATCATCTGGGAGTCCATGTAGTAGTCGAATAACATTTGTGAAGAACAATCAGTTGTCTCCTCTTCGGAAATGGTTTTTGCACAAGGAGCGAAATGGGCCATCTTGGTGAAATGATTGACTATGACGAACACCAAGTTGTAACCACCAATAACTAGGAAGGTCAATGATGAAATCCATGGAGAGAGACGTCAAAAGCTTATTGGAAAGTGGGAGTGGTTGAAGGGAGGCCGTATGGTCGATGATGAGCTGCTTTTGAACTAGCCCACGTGTCACAAGACTTGATGAACTCTTTTACCAATTTGCATGGTTATGGCCACAAATACCCGTGAGAGACTAACTCTATGGTTTTTGGAAGCCCAAAATGATCGGTTAGTGGATCATCATGACACTCTTGGAGCACCTTGATCCGACATGGCCCATCCAAGACATACAAAAGATTATCTTGAAACAAAAGGTTATCTTGAAATGTAAATCGAGCTAAATCTGCCATTTTGGGTTCATGGTAAGGGTTTGTGATACTTAAGTGCCTTGACCTCTATTGCAAACTTGTCAATCGTAGTGACTTTTGCTTTTTGCTAGAGCAAAGAGTCATCCCGGAGCAAGCAAGTTGCAAAGTCGTGCAATTGGTTAGGCTTTAATAAACTTTAACACTGCTTGACATAGGCTTCATCTTTTGGGCTGAGCTCAAACTCAGATCGGCGAGACAAGATATAAGCCTTCATGTATTAAGCAATAAGTCATAAGATTATCTCGAAATCATAATCTACCAAGACGGTTAACCAACGCGCCTATCTGCAATTTAAAGTTAGTGTGATAGAGAAGTAAATTAGATTTTTGTGATATGTAACCACTTGGATGCGGTGTTCCGCCCCAGTCAAAATAAGACCTCCATTCTTCAAAAGCAGTAATGATAGTAAGAAGCTCCTTGTCATAGATGGGGTAGTTTAATTTGGGGGCAGTGAACTTGGGCAACTAATAAGCTATCGAGTGAAGCACATCGATCTCCTCTGGTTGGGAGAGGACTGCCCCAATGGCGAAATCGGAAGCATCCATTTCAATGTGAAAAGGCTTAGTTGGGTGAGGATAAAGAAATACCAGTGTTGTTGTAAAGGCCTGTTTTCGCAAGTCGAATGTCGTTTGAGCTATTGTTCATGCGAATAGAGCCTCCATACGGGTAAGAACAATGAGAAGTTGTGCGATCACTGAAAATCCTTTGATAAAGCGTCGAGAAAAATTGGCAAAACCAAGAAATGATTGCACCTCTCATACCCAAGTTACAACGGCCCACTCTCGAATAGTCTTAACCTTTCGTATGTCCATTGTGATTCCTTGTGTTGAGATAAAATACCCAAGGAACTCCACAAAAGTACAATCAAATTCACACTTTTCACTATAAGCATAGAGTCCATGTCCTCGAATAACCTGTCATGTGTCCATTGTAATTCCTTATGTGAAAATAACATACCGAAGGAACTCCACAAGAATACAATCAAATTCACAGTTTTCATTATTTGCATAGAGTCCATGTTCTCGAATAGTCTTAACCTTTCGTGTGTTCATTCTGATTCTTTGTGTATGCATTTCGTGTGTCCATATTCATATTAATATTCATTTTTTCATGCATATTTGTGTGTGTATGCATAGATATATGAAGATTCGTGTATATATGTACATGTTTGATGTATATTGACTTGTAAATGGAAAATAAAGGCATATTCACTCGCATATTGAAACCTACATGCAAACATGTATATGAATACATTTGTATATGTCTGAATCATATTCGCTTGTATATGCATATATATATATATATATATATGCATAAATATTCATATATATGAATCATGTATATCTACCTGTGTATGTAGATTTGAATGTGTATTTCGATGTATTTATGCATATTGATTTGTATATGAATAGTTGTATAGATTTTAAACATTGTACATAATAATAATAAAGATGTATTTACTAGATATATTATATAATTGTTTGTTAGACTAATTGGCTAGGTCATTTGATTGTGTGAAATGAGATTATTGTTTCAAATCTTGCCTGTGACAGTAAGGTTATGGTAACTGGTGTGTCAAAATTTTTGAAAAAAGTCACGGCTATACATGCGGCAATATTCGCGGCAAAACACGCGTAAATGGTCACGACAAATTTGACGCAATTTCGAAAAAACATTCCACGACCTAGCCACAACTATTGCGGCAAATGACCCAATACCTTGTAGTGTTTCATCATATGTTGAAACACCGCAAGAGAATTAGTGAGACCGAAAGGCATTACTTTATACTCGAAATGACTATAGTGTGTTCGGAAGGCGGTTTTCGGTTTTCCATTTGTCTCCAGGTAGAAGAGGACTGGGCCAATAGTTTTTGTAACTACACCCATTGATAGCTTCCACTAGAATTGGCTTGGACAAACAGAAAATCAAATTAGATTGTCCAATCACATGGCTCTTACTGTAGTTGGACACTATCATTTCCTATTGTTGGTGTCGTAGAGTATTGTTGCCGGATAGTTCTGCTTGGGCAGAAATGAAGTAGACGGGTGGAGGCGCCATAGTATAAGCATAGCCCATTGGTTTGTCGAAACCGTCATTCAGCCTCGATGAGTGGGACTCGAACTCAATCAATTTCCATTCACACAGGTTTATTGGATGATGATGTCGGAGGGGTTCTTGAATTAAGTCGCCATCCTGGTGTCGCTAATTACACCTAACAAAGCTCAAAGAGCCAATTGTTACAACTGGCGTGATGGCTTGTGAGAAATGAAGTAGATGGGTGGAGGCGCCATAGTATAAGCATAGCCCATTGGTTTGTCGAAACCGTCATTCAGCCTCGATGAGTGGGACTCGAACTCGGTCAATTTCCATTCACACAGGTTTATTGGATGATGATGTCGGAGGGGTTCTTGAATTAAGTTGCCACCTTGGTGTCGCTAATTACACCTAACAAAGCTCAAAGAGCCAGTTGTTACAACTGACTGCTTGCATTATGGCGTGTGAGAAAGAAGTAGGCTCCGAGAAGTTTAGTAGATTTTTAACATCACTTTGAAGACCCCGATGAAAATGGTCGTTGAGCGCTTGGTCATCCCACTGAACATCACATGTTAAATGCCGGAACTTAGAGGCATAGACAAACACCGGATTGCATACCTTGATGTAATGAATAGAGTTTGGTGACGAAATGTTGCTTCAAACTCTGTCAAAAAGGCAGGAAAATTGTATAAAAGTGGTGATGATGTTTCGACAAGTGGCGCAAACCAAGCTTGCGCAACTCCTAAGAGAAGGGTCCCAATGAGATAAACTTGACAAAATTCATCCGAATATGGTTGGGGTTGTAGGTAGACAATAAACTTGATCTGATTTATGAACCCTCGAAAGCGCGCCCTTGTGCCAATATCGAACTTGTCAGGCAAACTGACCTTGGGCTCTAAGCTTATAGCGGGATGGTGAGGAGTCAGAGAAAGGGTTGATCAGGGACCAGACGCTAAAGGGAGAAGATTTGTTGATGTTGGAGGAGAGTTGGTTTTTTCTTTCTTGAGTTCGATCGGCATTTCAACTTTAAGCTTCCGCAACGACTGCCGAAGGTTGTTATTCTCAAGTTGAAGTTTATGAATGGCTTCAATAAGTTGATTAAATCTCTCTCTCGAGAATCTAACAAGCTGAGGCTTGGGAAACAAGAAGGTGAACAAACCGTTACGAACAGATACAAAAAGAGTAGATAGAGTTAAGCCAAAGCAGAGGAGATAGTTGAGAAGAAGATAGATGAAGCTGAGTATTAATCCCGTAACTGGTGTATTTATACAGATCTAGAACTCCAGCATGCAGGGTCTTGCATGCAAGGGGAAGATGCATGTAGAGACTTCTAGAAAGTTTTAGAATTTTCTGGAACATTAGAAAGAGATATTAGATATATATGTGTTAGCAATTATATCATGAATTCATGTTTTCATCAATTAGTTAGAAAAATTGGTTCTGTAGACAAGGTCGTGGATTCGAAACCCATCTATATGAAAATAGTATTTTCATTGACCTATTATTTACTGACCCAATCATACATATCAATTCTGTCTTTGGAAATTTATATCCTCTCTTAGCCTTGGGTGACGAATGACAATCTGGAACATTTGAGTTGACTTTTCTAATGGTCACATTTACCGCCTTGAAGTCAAATTCTAGACTAGTTTGGGACTTCTTATCACCTATAGGTGTTACAATGGCATTAGCTAAGACCTTCTGTTTTCTCTTAACACAATCCTTAATTCGGTGTTGACCAGACAACCAAAGCATAATCCTTATTGTCTTGCTTTGTTTTTTTCTAGGGAGTCAAATTAGATTTCGGTTTCTTACTAGGAAGGTTAGAGGGTTCTTGTAACCTCTTGCTAAAACCTTCTTGCTTTGTCAAGACTACTTCCCTAGGCTTCTTGGCCTTGACATGACTAACAAAAACTCTCTTATTTCCAACTAAGGTCTTTCCTACATCAGGGACTCAAAGTTTTACATTTCTCCCTGCATACTTGTGGTCAAATATTATTGTTTAGACTTAAGACAAACTTATGTACTTGCAAATAGTCAGATATTGTTTCTAGTACACTATGGATTATCTCTCTATACTTGTCTAGGTATTCATGCACTAAAAAGTCTCATAAACGGACTCAATCATAGACTAAGTAAAAATGTTTTATGCAATAGAAGATTACTATATGATATAAATACAAAGTTTGAAGAAGCAAAGATTTAGAGCACCAAGGGTTTACAATTGATGTTGAACCAAAGTGGTTTTACAAGACAGCGTTTACTCAATTTATAGTGAGACTAAAGAATATGAGAAATCCAAATTGAATCGACCTAACGGATGAGAACGATTCACATGTAATTCATTAATGCAATACTTGAGGATGTCATAGCTAGCTAGATATATTCGTATACAGTTAGCATTTTATGATATTTACTATTATTATGAATAGTTATTACATAGGTTACAGTCATCATATTATTTATTCATGTCTCAGGTTCAAATCTTGCTTGGTGTGATAACCATATGTCTTTTTGTATGTGTGATACCCTCCTCCTAAGATCATAGACCTCGGCCTATTAGGGTACGTGCATAAAATCAACAGCTTTCTCAAATGCATTAGCCAAATTTTCTATTGGCTCCCAAGTATGATCACATGGAGTATATCTTTCCAAATCTACTAAGTACTAGAGACTTTGACATGAGATCTTAGAATCCAAGATCTTTCGAGCCTCGAACTCTTCAACACCTTCTATCTTGATTGAAGGAGGGGGTGGTGGTGTGCAATCTGGTATAATATTCTGCTTGTCGGGCTCTAATAAGGATACATGAAACACGGGATAGAGTTTGCATGGAGAAGGTAATTTTAGTCCAAAATCCACATCATTGATTTGGATTGAGAAAAGGCCCTTAACCTGCAAAAGTCAAGTTTAGCACATGGTCTTTATAGCTAGAATATCTTTCCGTACAAGCCACACTAGGATCTACAACTTGGAAATTGGGTGTAGAATGTCGATATTGATTTGGAAAGCGTTGGAAATTGTTTTGAGCTTGTTGAAGCTACTCCATAACTTGACTGTAAACTTGTTGTAGTTGTTGAAAACGGTATTTTGAGTTACATCCACTATTAAAGACCAACGAGGATGTTGCCCCAAAACTATAAATAATGGAGTTTACTTTGTTGAGGAAAGTATACGGTTATTATAGGCAAATTCAGCCATTGGCAACCAATCGACCCAGTCACCTTGCTGATAACTAATAAAACAACGTAAATATTGTTCGCGGGTTTGATTGGTTCTTTCTATTCGCGGGTCAATGTGAAGAAGTTTAAGGAGATGTTTCCAATAACCAGCAAAAAACTGAGGACTATGCTCACTAATAATGTTATCCAGAAGCCCATGAAAACGAAAAATCTCTCATAGGAAGAGAGCAGATATAGCCTCACTCGTTATTGAAGAAGAACAGGGAATAAAATTCCCCATTTGAGAAAACCTGTCCACAACTACGAGAATGGCCTTAGTATCTTGGGAAGATGGTAAGTGGGTAAGAAAGTCAATTGATATGCTTTTCCAAGGTGCTTGGGGTGCTAGAAGATGTAACGATCCATATGGCAAATGTCATGGAGTTTTGGCTCCAGGAAAAGTATCACAAGACTGAACAAAAGCCGCAACTAATTTCCCACTACACGAGAATAAGAGAATACCCTTAAGCATTCGCAACAATTTCCCATCCCGGATACTGGCGCAGACATGCGGTGTGCAAAAACAAAAATTTATCCACGCTCCTATCCACGCTCATATCTGCGCAAAACCTAAATCATAAAACCCTACTCCTATCTGCGCTCATACCCGCAGGCATAGCTGCATTAGGAAACTCAAATTACCCGAACTAATACCCACAATCGTATCTTTGATAGCAAAATTTATATTACCTGCAATCTTACCAGGGATTGTACTTGTGAGCCAAATATTTTAAAAAACTCAAAAGTTTTAAATTGACATCTATGTGGGGTTTGAAGCCAAGACCTGCCAAGACCTTCACATGCTACCCAATATTTTGAGCTAACCACTTGGAAATTTTAATTTAGTTTGCATGAAAAATGATTTTAAATAAAACTATTCATATCTAAAAAGTTTACTGACATACATGTATAAATATGCATCTATGCAATGTATAGATCTAAATGCATAGGAATATGTAGGCTTACAAGCTTGGGATGCACACACTCACATATGCTAGCACCTTAATATTTTTCAATCCATTCATCTATACATGCATTGAGAAAAAAGAACAGGGACAATTTCAAAACAACACCTAATAAAATTATAAATTACATTTTAATGTCTACCAAAATAAAAAATTTAAAATTAACGCTTACTCTTCTCTTCCACTAAAAATTAACACCCAATTAATCCCGTTAGTAAAATGTTAATTGATTTTATTCCTAATGGCTTCCCACTAATTTATCCTAATTGATTCCCTTACTATATTTGATTAACAAAAGTTCGTAATTTAAGAATCTAATAAATTGATTAACATGTTAATTTGGTGTTAAAATCGATTACTTGAAGTTAATCAATTAATTAATTTGATGTTAATTGAGCTCACAATTACTTGATTTGGTGTTAATCAATTAATAGTGCATTGATTTTTAAAACTAGACGTTAATTTGTACTTTCTAGTTTTAGTAGGTGTTAGAATGTACTTATAATTTTGTTAAGTGTTTTTGGGTAATTTTCCCAAAAGAAAAACATACTTGCATCTATCAATGCTTGCATCATGCATGCACACATGGATCCATGTAGACAGACAAATACTACATTGATCAGGCATATTTATGTACATTTAATCCATACAAACATACATATGTTGCATTATTAATTAAAGAAACACTACGCATACCCTAACAAGCATCACATACATATATATATTTGCATACATGTGTAACGTTACATACATACATAGATTGATCATATATACATATGTATATAGATTGTATACAGACATACATACACATGCAATACACACGCTTTAACCTCTCAATATATCCTGTATGAGTGGATTTGTGGGCATAAGTGTTTGTATACTCTGTGTGTGTGTGTGTAAATTGTATGAAAATTGTGCATATGTGGTATATGCATGCAAATATGTATGTATGCATGTGCATCGAGTGCGTGAGTGTGTGAGCGTACATATGTATATGTATGTATATATGTATGGATAAGTTTATATCTATGCTTCCAACTTAGTCATGTATAGGTGTATGTATGTATGCATAAATGTTATCTATGCTTGCAATTTAGTTATGTGGTATGCATGTATGTGTACATGTGGCCATCTGTGTAAGTACGTTGTGGGTGTATGTGCATTGCATGAAAATTGTGCATAGGTTGTATATGTATGTATGTTGTCCATGCATATACAAACCAACGTGTATACATATTCACCATATGATATTTTACATCATGCTTGACATTCATGAAATCCTCCACCATATGGTATGCCTAATTATATGTTAAATATCTGTAAAATACTTAAATGAGACATTCAGTAGGTGTAAATTGTGCAATTACCCTATTGAAACATTGAAACACTGTTTATGGGAGTGTCAAGCAGCACAATTGGTATGGAAGAGAGTCTTAAGGATTTTGGCGATCAGTTGTATAGAGGGATTATTTTCTTGGGGTATGGTTGTGTGGGCTACTTCAGATGTGATGACGTTTCAGTATGACTCAGATCCGAGAGATACAGTTTTTAAGATACAACAAAAGCGGGTAAGTTCTATGCAAATGGAACAATTGCAAGTCCCTTATGTGATTAAGAACATGCATGTTGCGTGGGAGTTGATGTGTGCAATTACCATGTGGTATATTTGGACAGCTAGGTGTAGTAAGGTGTTTGATGATAATACAGTGCATCCAGTTGAAATAGTTCGTAATATCTAGGTGATGGCAGTGCATAACTTGAAGGGGCAATATGATGACCTCATAAGTCATGAACCAAATGATTGAAATGAAAGACATTCATTTCTAGCACATTGGCAAAATGGGTCCTTTTTACAGCTTCGAGGTGAGTCACCAATTTGGAATTTCACACCTCCAACATGGCTGTTTCCACGTCCAATCACATAGACAAGTCCAAGCAAGTATTGACGAGAAATAGTCTGACCAAAATCTACTTCAGTTTGTCTGATAATTTGTGATATGTAAATTTGGACTAACTAATGGAAGGATATTATTTTGGAAATTTTTTTAAAAATGAGACATTCACATACATTTGTATCAGCAGCATATGCATATACGCAATGTTGCATACATGCATACATACATCACTTACACTTACACTTGTATATGTACAGATATGGGCATATATGTTTTTACATACTCATGAGTCATGTACCTACATATATACTCATGTCGCATACACAAAATCACATATGTAAATAGGTTGCATACCTACTACACATGCATATGTATATAGGTAGGATGCATACAAAAATATCTACTTATATCCATACATACATTCTCACATCCTTGCATGCATATGCAAATGCCTTACATACATGTATACAATTGTTGCCTATATACATACATATGTACATAGGTTACATGCATACAGAAATATCTACTTCTATCTGTACATACATATGTACATATGCATGTATGCTGCGCGCCTGCATACATGCACATAGACAACGTTGTGCACATACATAGTATGATCATAATTTCCTTTTTAGCAATTCAAGACACATAGGTGAACGCAATTGATACATATATATTCATACATGCAACATTAAACTCTCTTTTTCTTCTTCATTCTGTTTTACACTCCTATTTCTGCTCGTGCTCTTCTTGCTCCTCATCCTCGTGTTGTCCTTCTCCTCTTCCTTGTGCTGCTCTTTTGTGCTACTTTTGCTTGACTCAAGCTCCTGCTCCTCCTGCTGCTGCAAGTTTGTCCCCTTTGCTATGTTATGCTACTCCTCAGGTTGTTTCAACAAGAAGGTAAAACATACATCATATTTTTGAGTTTTATTTTCTTCAAAGATAGTCTATGGATAGGTTAAGTCCTGCACAACATATAAGTATGCATTACAGTACGCTTTCAAAATACCAATTTAGAACATACAAACATTCATGCATAAAAACTTTAAACACACGTATAATATAAAAGATGAAAGAATCCATTCTAACATGCACAAAATACACATCATAAATTCATACGATGTGCATATTTTATACATGCAAACATTCATACTATGCGTATACATGTACATACATACAAGCATAAACACAAGCAAATAGTGTTATGCATGTTGTATGCATCTACATGTAATATACGCATATTATGAATTATTTGTATGTTTTTATATATTTTATACATTCATACATGTATATACATATATACAAACATGCATACAATTCATACTATGCGTATATTACATGTACATGCATACAAGCATAGACACAAGCAAATAGTGTTATGCATGTTGTATGCATAGTGTGCATACAACATGTATATACATATATACAAACATATATACAATTCATACTATGTGTATATTACATGTACATGCATACAAGCATAGACACAAGCAAATAGTACTATGCATAGTATGCATACAAGTAGATAGTGTATGCAAGCATAGATACAATCAAATAATGTACATATGGTTTTCTTATAAGTAGATATTGCATACATGCATACAAGAATCTATACAATGCAATGCAAAAATACATGCAAACAAGCATTACATTGATGCATATACACATAAAAAAATGCATGCATACAAAATAGATAGACCTGCACCCTAAACATGCATACAAGCAAATAGTATTGCACTACAAACTTACAACACTGAAATGTGTGCATGACAAGCGTGTAAAATGTGAAGACATGATCATCCCTTTGGGATATACAATAAGTCATATCGATATAAAAGCCCGTCTTGTAATTCAAAAGCATCATAGTCTTGTCGACATGATGTGGAGATTGGTGACACTAAATTAAAATGATGGATAATGTCTTGCACTAAATTATCTGTAAGGAGTGCATCTCGTACCTCATCTAGCAGATGCATATCTTGTGGAATAGTGTATAATGTTGTTGCAAGTCGCAAATCATCAAGTCCCAAAGTAGTTTGAAATTGTTGGTCGAAAGCAGCCTCACCACCCTTCGGTTCTAAGTAAGAGCGTCGTGACAGCACATCAGATTGACCTTATAATCTTCCTAGACGAAATTGAATGAAAAATGGAATTTGTGATAAATTTATATCTACCATCGAGCTTGTTGGCAATTCAATAACTAATTTAAAGTATTCTAAATTGCGATGATTTGAAAATACAATAACTATATGAGGGCATCATTTAAGAAAGTGACTCAATACTTAAAAGGAATCCATGATGGCTAGTAACTCCTTGTCCGGTATGGGATAATTAATTTCAACTGGATGGAACTTCTGAGAATGAGAAGTGATGGGATATAATTCATAGTCCTCTCCTTGAGATAAAATACCTGCCAACACAAAATCAGATGCATCTATTTCCACAATGTACGGTTTTGTGGGATCTGGATGGACTAAAACTGGTGCTTGGGTATAAGTGCGTTTTAAAGTTATAAATTCCGATTCAGCATTATCGTCCACTTGAAAACAGCATCAGGCTTCTAGATGAGATGTATAAGCAATAAACAAATTTATGAATAGCCACTTATAAAATTGCAATAAAAACTGGCAAACCCTAAGAAACATTGAACATCTTGCAACAAAAGTTTGAGTTTGTTAGTTGAGAATAGTTCAGACCTCCACGGACATCTCTTGATAAGAGATTATATAGCCCAAAAATTCCACACTTTTTTCTTCAAATTGACACTTCTCCAATTTCGCATATAAACCATGATCAAATAATGTCTTAGAGAACATCAGGATAGAGAATAACAAAAAGATCAAAAAATTCTCTAAAAACATCATTGGCCATTTGTTAATAAACTTGGCTTGGAATTATCAAAGATCTAGATAGCCAATCAATTTTGGGGTTTAATAATTCTAACTAAGGTAATCCTAAAATAATTGGTGCATGAGGGTTAGCAATGAGGCTAAAAGAAATTTTACAGAGAGTTTCTTGAACATATACTACTATAGGCACTATACAATTTGTTACCGCACCTAAAGAGAGTTTATGTCCATCCATAGTTTCTATTGTCACAGCATGTTGTTTGTTATGTGATTGTTGGAATGTTGGATGCCCGAGCAAATTCACGATCCATAAAACACGTACTTGTTCTTGTATCAAGTTGTCCCCATGAAGACCAATAAGTTGATCCTATCTTTAGTTGTAATTGAAAAATTACTGGTTTACTAACCTGATTATAACAAATGTAGTCATAGGAAGAAACACTGGATGGAGTCTCTAAGGGACAGACCAATCGATGAGTGACTCCCACTCATATTGGTCGACCTGATTTCCCCTCTTTATTGAATAAAACCGTGTTATGTGATTTGGACCCCGTAATACAAACACAATCTTTCCACCATAAGACGCCATTTTTCAACCTCTAAATGTGGTCCTCTTATGGTTCAATGATCTACTTGCATTGGTGTTGAAGTGTCATTATGTTTCACAGAAGTTGTTGAAGAAGTAGGTACTTTTGTTGGAGGAGAAAATCTAGTATCACGAGCTCAACATTCTTGACTTCGTTCAAAGAGATGATTGTCAAAATGAATTGCCAACTTTATAATCTCTGCCAAGGAATCTAAATCTTCCATGGTTAGCAATAGATCTTTAACATCATCCCGTAACCCATATCTAGAACAGTCTCATAAGGCAAGATCACTTCGTTCGACATCTACTGCTACAAATTTAACCGCATATAGAGAGGCGAGGTGTGAAGCTTGGCTCACGTTCCTAAGTTTAGAGACTAATTTTTTGTTTATCAGTTTCACCAAAACAAGATTCTAGTTCCTTCCTTTGCATGCGTGGCCACAAACCACACCCTTCCATGCATGCCTTCTTGCATGCATGGGTTATAAGGTCATGACAGACCATCTTTACATCGGCCACAATCAAGATCCACGACGCCATTGTACTGTTGTTGTCGTTGTGGTCATTTTGAAAATGCCCGGGTTGATGAAAACGAAAGCATCGGTTGTTCAAAGGGGAAGGGAGTGACGCACTGGGACTTAGTGCAGCAAGGTATGGCTGGTGGGGTTGGTTTGGCTGACGTTGGCCGTATCGTTGACGCGACCAATTATCAGCCGGGGTGTAGTAGTGGTTGACCACACATCTTGTGGTTTGTAGCAAAGGAGAGGAGTGGCAGCCAGTTGTGTGGTTCGTGCAAGCAGGTTATACTCGCAGTTGACCATAACATGCGTCGTCAAATTGCACAATTAGCAGCGCATTGGACATTCTAAAGACCGAATGGCTGGCTTGGTAACAATGACATCACGGATGGGAGCTATAGCAGAGTTGTGGCCCACTGGGTATGGAGGCTGAATTTGTTTAACCTCTGTTGGGACAAGGGGGTAGGAGGTGGGATTGGCACAGCGGAAGCCGCTGTAGTCGTTTGAAGCCTTCGCCGGTATGGCATATCTTCACAGAGGAGGGCCTGGTCAAAAGAGTCCTCCAGCATTGTTTGGGAGAAGTCGATCAGTACTAGGTGCATCCGCAGCGCCGGACGCCCTAGATAAACGTGTAGATTTGGTCGTCCGTCAGAGGAGTCGTGGGAAACTATTGGGTCAATGTTTGGAAATGAATATATATATAATAGTAAGTTTTATGCGCTTCCTCTGCCTGCATTGTAGAGTAGTATACGATGCGGAGCTGTTTCAATGGGACGCGCTGTTCGGACAATTTCTTGAAATGCACCACCAACATGTCAAAGGTTGGGAAGGAAGTCAGTGCAACGGCTTTGAACAACGTGGTTGGGGGACCTTCCAAAGAGAGCCCAAAATCCATGACTTGCGACGCGTACCACAGTACGCCTGGTGCCGATGGAAGGACAAGGGCGGCCGCCGGCAGATCAGCAGCCACCACCGGAGGTGGTGGTAACTATGGCAGAGGATCTGCCCACGATGATGGCGGGGGAGAT
>JBBBWG010018856.1:3259-14273 GCA_037176905.1 Azolla pinnata
CATGAAAATTCAAGCAGAAGGGATACTTGCTATACCTCAGCTGACATGAATGCTCTCTCCGGATCTTTGACGATGGGTGATAGAGTTCCATCATAATCTAAGAAGATAGCAATTCGTTTTCCGGCGGCTGCATTCATGATTTTATCGAACTTGTCAAGAGCTGAAGGATGCTTCAACTGCTCACGATGAAAGCCAATGGTATATAAGATGTCGGACTTCATCCAGATGAGAACAAAATAAAAGAATCTAGTGAGACATATAATTACTATTGGTGAAAGCACGGGAATGTAGACAATTTAGCTATATCCAGCATACAGCTAAAAAAGAAAAAATTAAATTCGACAAGTTTAGCATCACCTTGCTAATATTGGAATAACGAGTTGATGGTATCTAAAATATTATCTATATTTGCATAGTTATACTCTCTGTATATACATAATCTAGGTCTGTCTAGGAGACACCTAAAATGCTGAGAAAACTGATGAGAAAATTTGGCAAAGTTTACCATCACCTGGATAAAAATTAGTGTACAAGCTGGAAGATGTTTATACATTATCTAGCTATTGTTTTCCTATAAGTAGGATTACCAAGCAGATTGTTTTTCTTATTTAGTGTCTGCATAAAGTCATTTAATGCCTGCATTCCCATGTTTCAATCCTGTTTTTCTGAAAATAGATATCTCAGAACTAAAAAGCAGAAACAAAAAATACACACACGCAAACATAGATAGACCCAAAGCTACTTACCATCCAAGCTCTATATTCTATCTCGGCTGCATCACTATCGGATTTGTTAAGGGGTTCAGCTTCCTCCTTTCTTCTCTCCATCCTCCTCGGAGGAGATAAATCTCTCATGGCTTTAAGCCAACCATGAACAACACGATAGTCATTCTCTACATTCTTTCTCGGCGATTTCAGATTGACACTTCTACTACTAGTGGTGGTGGTAGAGGTAGTAATAGCATTAGCAGTAGCAGTAGTATTAGAATTCATATGCGTAACGACCATATGTGTGCATCGAATCATGGGCGTAGACATGTTCACAGCGATTGGAGTCTCAGTCATATTACAGCTAACCTTTGGTTTGAGGTGATCCATGGGTAATGTCACCTTTAAGAAGAAAGGAAGGTATATTGGTATTGATGATGATACAATGCGAGAAATCAATGTGGGCCAATTCGCTTCCACACAAAATACAAGAGGAAGAAGAAGAAGAAGAGGAAGAAAATTGTGCGGCCTGTCCACTAAGAAAAGCTAAGTAATGAAATTTTTCGAAAGGTCGAATGATCAATGGAAGGCTAAAACCTCCTGCTTATATATAAATGTGTCTGTGTGTATCTTTCTCTCCCTCCCAATATGTGTGTATGTGGAACCCATACCCATTTAAGGTAAGAAAAACAGTCCCATCCATGGGAGGGCAATCAACATTATTTCTGACACAGGGGAAACCTTCAGGAAGAAACCAGGAATGGGCAAATACACAAGAAAGGGAATCAGAAACCCAAATTCCAATGTTTATGGGCCAATTCTTGGTGTCAGACAGAAAAGAAAAAGCAAGGAAAAAAGCAATAGAATACCCAAAAACAGAAACAAGGAAAGGCAGGCAGGCAGGCAGAGTTTGACAAAATGCCATCCGTTTTCAGACACACACAGCATGGGAAGAGAAAGGGAGGTGAAAAGGGAGAGGAGAAACATACCTTTTGAGCATCGCCATGCCTGCGATTGGTCCCGTTGGAGACATGTGTAAATGGAAAACTTGTTCTTCTTCTCCTCCTCCTCCTCCTCCTCCTTCTTCTTCTTCTTCTTCATCTTCTTCTTCTTATTCATCTTCATCATCGTCTTCTTCTTCTTCTCCTTCTCCTTCCCCTTCTTCTTCTTCCTCTTCTCCTTCTTCCTCTTCTTCAGCAGCTGCAACTGAAGAAGAAGAAGAAGAAGAAGAAAGAATGTAAATTAGTAGAAAAGCCAAAGGAGGAACAACAAGTAAAGAAAGGAAGGCTGAAATCAAAAAAGAGAATCAAACTGGAATCTATCATCTTGTTGATGGGCATAATATTCCACATAACAAGAGGGTCACTCGGATGGGGATCGGGATCGGATCGATCTCAGATGATCGAGCTCGTGCTTTTACCGCGAGTCGCAGTTCTGCGCAGAGACCGCAGGAGCATTTTTTCGATTCTCAAAGCGCAGTCCGGAATCCATCGGGATCGGGCTACAAAAGCCCGATGAGCTGCTCGCCGAGCTCCAGCTCGTTCTGATCCGAAGGCTACTTAAAGCGATCTTCCGACGCGAATTTCGCGCATGCATCCGTTCCCGAACGATTCGGCCCAATCCTTTTCTGCGCCTCAGACGAGCTATATACGCTACTCGAGCTCGCACCGTTCAGATGCTGCTGCTGCAACATACAGAGTGTTGGGGGAAATGATCCGAATCGTACATGCAGCGTAGATTTCGAAAGGATTCCAGTTCTGCACATCATTGATGTGGCCTCCACTAGCTTCCAGGGGCCTTGTCTTAACTACCAGGCTTCGACGCTCGTCAAACTTGGAAGAGCATCAATTGACTCCGGGCATTTCCCAGTTCCTTCTTTCTTTCTTTCTTCCTTCCTTCCTTTTTCTCCCGGTAAATGGACCAATGTGCTTCTGTTAGAAGATGCGAAGAAGCTTTCCACTGTCCCCCCCAGTTGAAAAAAATCGCAGCCCCCCCCCACCCTGTTCATCTCCTCGCGCGTCCTACATGATGTGCGAGAAAATCATGGTGTCCACTCGGCGCTCATTGCAACACATGGCTTGGAGAATCCCACCATCGTCGGCGGTAAGCCGAAGAGATTTAGTAAAGAGCCACTTCTTTCTAAAGGCATTACATATATATGCATGTGTGTGTGTGTGTGTATTGTATGTATAGGATGGCTCCAATGCCATGATTAGTTGAATATGCTTAGCGATGGGTTTAGATCCAGCAATAAGGTCGATAACTTGTCCCTGAGAATTAATTTCGCAAACCAACAATTCATCGATATGAAATTAACTCCTCCAGTGGCGCAAGACTTGACATGAAATCATTTAAACCCAAAGCTTAGTCATGGTGAAGCTAGGATTTATCGTGGTGTTAGTGCACCATTGTGGTCAAGATGAAGGGGGCTAAACTGTGAATTAGCGATCGTATCATAGCAAATATGCGTGTACATATGCTAATTAATCAATGCAGTTACAGTTCCAAATCATGCGGTTTCACCCATTCATGAAGTTTATTACATAATGATCCAAATCAAGATAATCTTAACAAAAACAAAAAGCAGTTCCACCTCATGATTTCAACCAAAGTATGCGCTGGTCGCATAGACAATTTCTTAATGCAAGATGTAATCAACAAAATAAGAACATGAGACTCTGTCAAACACTTCTCATTCGATTCCTTCATCGTCCCAATTGTTTTTCCAGAGTACTTGAAAATGCTTGATTTTCATTGAATTTTCTATCATCTTATAACCAATATACATCTCAGCACACCATACTAGACATAGTTTCACAGGTTTCATGACACGCGAACTTTTCTCGATAAAAGATAGCGGGTTCTAAACTGGAATGTATCAAAAATTTCCAGTACAAACAGATAAATCAAGAGAAATCATAAAAAAGGAAAAATCTAACAACAGGCAGGAACAATTAGCAATACACATGTGTCTACGTAGTAGCATCCTACAGGCCTCGCAAAACTTTAATTTTGCGCAGGGTTGAGCTCGCTCCCCCTCTTCTTCCTTCCCTCCCTCTCTGTCTTTAAAAAAATTTTAAATTTTGCCCATGATTAGAACCAAACTGCATAGTAGATCTGCATTTGCTTTCTTCCAAATATCCGAAGTTGCAGGCACTTTTATTTGCCTGAAAACAGCTAGTCATCCAAGTAGTAATAAGATCCAGCAGACTTCTGTTCCCTATCTTTTGTGGAATCCAGCTTATTTATCCGAGGTCTATAGTTCGTTGGGTCTCGTCGGAATGTAATGTCCAGATGCTGAAAACAAAAGAAAGAGCTACTTCAGTGTGTGGATAATTAGTGCATCAGTAACATTAAGGTATAAATAAAAGGTTCATGGATTTTACCGAAAGGAACAGATTCATTCCAGTCAAGAGGCTTTGAGGAGTGTTGGCAACACAATCGACTGATGGTTTTCCCTCATAAACAATCACTCGATCTGCCAGATAGGTTGCCATGATGAAATCATGTTCAACAACGAATGCAGTTTTCTTTGCATGCAAGATGAAACGCTTGATAACTTTCGATGCAACAATACGCTGCTCTGAATCAAGGTAGGCACTTGGCTCATCGATCAGATATATGTCTGCAGGCTGTTTATATGCCAAGAATCTTGATTTTAAGCATTATAACAAATAGAGAAAACACAAATGTAAATAGGAAAAGAACTCATGTACCTTGCCAAGACAAAGACAAAGAGCAACTCTCTGTAACTCTCCTCCAGACAAATTTATAACCTTCTGATCCATAAGTGCTTCTATTTGCAGTGGCTTCATGACATCGGTATTGAATTGGGGATGCATATATGAATCACGAATTTTTGAATGCAAAAGATGGCGCACAGTGTTCTCAAACTTGGGACTGATTTTCTGTGGTTTGTAAGAAACATTAAACTCTGGGATTTCTATATCACTGTCATCCACGGTGTCTGGCTTAAGCAATCCAGCCTGAGAAATAAGAATCATTAAATTCAATACGGTGTCCATATCCCCCAGGTATGTAGAAATTAACATTCCTTAAAGAACATCCCTGACAATATATTCAGTTTGCCCAGACACAATCATACACAATGAAGCCTACAGAAAAATGAATAGTAAAAGAAAAAAGTTTGGCATACCAGCATACGGATAAATGTTGTCTTCCCAGTCCCATTCTCCCCCAACATAACAATAATCTGTGAATCAGTGAACTCTCCCTCCTTTACAGACAGCTTAAAATTCCCCTGTGTCTTTGACATAGATGGATACTTGTAACGAGCATATGTCCTGATCTCTTCAGCACTTTCTTGTGGAGTCTCTGCAACCTGGATTAATATAAAGCAAATAAGACAAAGAGAAACATCTATTTTTCGTTACCTCATTCCAAGCAAGGTACAACTTGTCACCTTGAAAGTAAGAGATTCATCCCGGAAACGTAAATTCTCTGTGGGAACAAATCCAGCTAAGAAGATGTTAATGCCTTCACGAACTGAAAATGGAAGGGTGACGACTCCATAGGCACCAGGCTTTCCGTACAGACAGCAAATAAAATCAGACAAATAATCCAGCACACTCAGATCGTGCTCCACAACTATCACATAACTGCAAAACAATAAGTCAAACAACCAATTGCCTCAGAATACATTAAAATTGCTTAAGTTCAGAGCTGCAGCATGAACTGGAGAATGATTTGAGACTTGCAGAATGTTGTACGAATAAGATGCAAAACTTTGATACAGGATAAAACTCTAGATAAATGACAGTTCAGACTCTTGCCTATATATTAAAAGTGCAATGTAGAACTCCTAGGTGTGTAACTATCAATTTTTCAAGAATTTCAAATAGGAAAATTGCTGAATTTTGCACAGGATGCGAACGGAGGAATCATTTGCTACTCCTTTCAGCAAACTGCTATCCAGAGTAATATCCTCGCTCAGCAAGCCTACCACATAAGTATAACTCTTTAGTGGCACCCTTGACTATTGATTCCAGACTGCAGTTTTGACGGTCTAACTTTATATAGAAGCATGACATTTGACAATTACTTCGCTAGAAATTGCAACTTTATTCTTCTTCACCACATGGACATAGATATAACTGCTAACCTGCTTGGACGAAGAAGGGATCTGACAACTTGTGCCGCTTTCAAGCGTTGTTTTACATCCAAGTAGCTAGAGGGCTCATCAAACATGTAGATCTCCGCGTGTTGAATTGCCACAACTGCTATGGCAAAACGTTGTAACTCTCCACCTGACAGATCCCCTACATCACGATCCAACACTTGGATCAAGTCAAGATCCTGGCACAGATCTTCTTTGAGATTCCTTTCATCCTTTTGAGAAAGGACTTCTTGAACGTTTCCTTTTACTGCCTTTGGAATGTGATCCACGTATTGTGGCTTGATGATTGCCTGAAAAAGATGTTATAAAAGGTAAAACGCATCCAGATTAATCCAGTGCCACAAGAAGAAAAACTCTTGCAATTTGTCTTGTTCACTGTCCACAATACCTTAAGATTATCTTCCAAAATGCGTGTGAAGTAATTTTGGAGCTCAGACCCCCGGAAGTATGTTAAAATTTCTTGCCAATCAGGAGGATTCTGGAAGAGATGAAAACCATGTATAAGAGGGAATATAAATGTCTCCATGCATATTACGAAAAAAATATCAACTTCACATAGATATTTCTTACTTCAAATCTACCAAGATTTGGTTTTAGCTTCCCTGCCAACACTTTCAATGCGGTTGATTTACCAATACCATTGGTTCCAACCAAACCTAAAACTTGTCCAGGCCTGGGAACGGGTAATCTGAAAGGCAATCAAGCACTACATTAGGAAAAATACGCACCACTTCATATATTTAATCTTATTACCCAAAGAAAAGGCAACAATACTACAAGAAGACTGAAAGTAAATAACTGCAAAATAAGAGAGAAAAGAATGGGTGAAAACATGATTGATAATAAACGACCAACATTTTCTTAAACATCTGCATCATTATCAATTCAGCTTCATCAACTGTAGTAGACTCATGTCTAAGAGTGTATATACAGGCTGATGAAAGAACATTGTTAGAAATACCTCAAGACTATATCCTTTGCCTTTATTACGTGAGCATCAAAAGCAAATGAGCCTGAAAATAAGAGAGAAGGGGACAATAATATGATTGACAGTCAATGACAAACATCATTTGCAAGCAAGCTCACATCACCGTCAAATCGGCTTCATCAACCGAAATAGTATCAATTCTGAAGATTAGGATAGGTTCATGAAAGAACGAAACTGTAAATACCTATTGACAGTCATTCTCGTCTACACATACAATCTGATTCTTGCATAACCAAGCTAACGAGTTAAATTTTCTTTGGATATATTGCTCTAATGCCTGATGATTACTCTCTGCCAAAGTCTACAGGAGACTCCAAATTGGGTCGTAGGTATAACTCAGTTATCTGGGCACTCATTTTGTCACAAGTATCCTCTTTGTCTCTAGTTACATTCCAAACTCTCCCAAAACCTATCTGACACTGCAGACTAAGCTTCAAGTACTTTCTCTAGGACATGCGTATTAATCTGTCACATTGATCATGCTTTTGATTGGGATATCTACCATCCCAATTCTTCCCCAAGCCTACACGAAACTTCAGACTAAGTTTATTCTGATTACTGCCTCTCAGAAAACGTGAGTAAAAACTTCTACCTGTCAAAATTTATACTCTGCTTCTCAGGTGCTACTTTGTGTACAAAATGATCAATTCAAATATATCTTCATCTATCAGTGGACAGAGAGATATACCAACAATTTTCCTAAATGCAGCGACACTACAATTATAGCAAAATATGCACCAAGATTGATGTGGGTAATGAGAACAACATAGCCATAAATGACTTAAGTCAACTGTAGGACAAATAAAAAAAATCCCTTAATGGTTTGATGAGATAATATTCAAAATATTTTAGAAAACTTGTAAACTAGTCTATATACCTACCGATGAAGCTTGAATGAATTTGGTCCATATCGGTGAGTTGTATCTTTGTCTAGATCTTTTGGCAAATTGATAATTTGAATAGCTTCAAATGGGCATTTCTGCATTAATAAGCCCAGTTAGATCAATATCAAATAGAACAATGTTTTGGCTGCACTGCCTGGAAAACCTCCCAATTCTGAAGATATGAGAACATATATCTAAAGACACTAGTAAACATTACCTTGACGCAGATACCACAACCAATGCACAACTCCTCAGAAATGAAAGCTATCCTGGAAGCAGGTGACACTTCAATGCACAACTTCCCTGCAGGTTATCATTTTAAGCATCAGAAACGTGCATACACTTTGCCATAGTAATGCAGCAGTGATTACTCCAGGACTTGAGCAAGATGTCTAAGGTTAGATTAAACAATGTGTGTATCTGTAAATGTCTAAGGTTAGATTAGACAACCAAAGATACCAAAAATGCTACTACTAGGTTCATACAGGTTTGGGTGTCTTCTGCTATAACAAAAACCACTTACTTTCTCAAGATCCATTATGAGAAAAATCAAACGCCAGAATTTTTCAACAATTTATCCATAAACTTTTCCTCACAGAAGGAGCATCAATCAAATAGAAAAGAAAAAATCTTCTGGTAAAACTCCTCTTTGTCTCGCTTTCTACCATCAATCCACTAATGAGTGAAGTGGCCAACTGATAACCTATTTTGTCTTAGAATACGACAGCCATAGGCACCTCTTATTCCTCAGTTCATAGTTTATAACAAAGAGATAAGCCTGGTTAGTCATCAACTTTCTTATTTGTGGGATAGAGTGCGTACTGCCTCTTCAGAGATCCATTAAGGTACATATCAGGTATCGTGGAGAGTCGGGGACTTCACTCGTGTTTGTAGAATTGCTTACAAGCTTTACCCCTGTGCCGCTAGGACGTATGTTTGCTTATATAACGCTATTGTCAAAAAACTTTTCAAAAGTTCGAATGTATTTTTCGAAACAACCACTCATCCTCGGGGAGAACACCTGATGTAGACGTTCCAAATCTTCTAATAGTCAACGAAGCGATTGCCGAAATCTCTCCATTCAGGAAGCTCAACTACCCATGAATCAATTGTTAAAATTTCCAGAACCAATAATAGTATATGTGATCTGCTTCAGCAGGCAGCATCGTCCAATTTTTTCAGGTACCTACTGGGTTTCCAAATTTCCAAAGCCTGGGTTTCGATATCCAGAATTTCCATAAGCATACTTCCATGGATGATATTTCGGGCCGAAAACAAGAAAAGTTGAATCGGAATTTCAAAATGATTGCTTTCATATATAATAATCAGTATTGAGGTCTGTACTGTTAAATATTGGCTACAAATGTTCTGTTAGACTATCGCTTGAGGGATTTAAATCTAGAATTTCCAAAAATCACCTCTATCCAAGGGCTTGCCTAAACATGCCCATAGCCCTACCAAATTTTTTCCAATCTCCAAAATAAGTAGGAAACAAGAAACTTGTGTCGTGTATAATCAAAGAAGCCACAACCATAACCCTCAAAAATTCTGTAGATGGGAAATCATTCCTGCAAATCGTCCATATTAAAGACTCCCGAGCTCAAGTCAAACGAATCAGAATCAAGATTCAACAAATAATGGTATCATCCTTCAATAGTGCTTAATTCAAGAACCATGGTTGGCACTGCCAAAATCATGTCTTTATAGTTAACAGTTCCAGTGGATAGTCTACAACAAATGTCTCCCAGGGCTATGTCTAAGCTATGGCTATGATTCTCACATCCACAGAACAAGCTTGAAATGAAATAGTCTCCAATCGAGGACGCTAGACGTGAAAGAATGCACGGCTAGGGTTGGCTAATTCGCCTATTTCGCAGAAAAATCTTGCCGGCAATTACCCAGGCTTAAGAAAGACTAACACATCTGGAAAGGATCCGACAAAGGGGGGAATCGAAATGGACGCTCGGGATACAGAGAAAGAAAGGGGGGGGAGAGAGAGGGAGAGGAAAACAGACCTGTTTTGACGACGGGGCAGCTCTTCTTGCATTCCTGGCGGCATTTCTTGGGCTTGCAGCGGTCGGAGCTGACGATGGCGATACGCGTGAGGCGATCAGACATGGCGGGCGGAGGGAGTGGCGCTCGCCGGCGGCCTGTCCTAGGGTTAGGGTTTCTGCTCTTCTGTCGCAGAAGAAAGGGCAGAGAAATGGAGAGAGAGAGAGAGAGAGAGAGAGAGAGAGAGAGAAGCAGAAGACTCGCCACGTGGCATCTCGTGCCACGTGGCATCCACGTGGCATCCAAGCCACGGGCTTCGCGGGCTGCCACGTCAGACAGTGGAATCCTACGTGGCATCTTGACGTTTATGGTCAGATCCCCAACGTTAGCTGATATTTGTGCACTGGCGGAAATCCGATCCGCTTGTTGATTAGCAGATTTTAGAGACGATTTTACTCTTGCCGATCCAGCTTCGATGAACGCTGTGCCTGTGGGGGCGAAGCAGATTTCGATCTGCTTAGCGGATTTTAGAGACGATTTTACCCTTGTCGATCCAGTTTCGATGAACGTGGTGTGGCGCCCGTGGGGGCGAAGTAGATTTCGATCTGATCAGCAGATTCCATAACAGTAGCTCATAATACCCCCCCCCCCCCTCCCCTTGTTCTTGAATCCGTTCTTCGCATTCGAGAATGGCACCGCAGTTCGAGCATGGAAAAACAGACGCTGACCGAAAGTGGAATGAGCATTCGTTCGACAATCAAAGAGCGGGTGATTTTACTGCTGTTTGTTGGTCCAATCTCGACGAACAGGCGCATGGGTGAAGTAGATTTTGATAGATCCAATTAGCAGATTCCACAGTTCGTAATAAGCCCCCGTTTTCGCACGCATTCGCATTTTGAGAATGGCACAGTTGTTCAAGCATGGAAAAAGACGCTAAGAATGAAAGAGTGGTATCAAATCGAGAACAAAGCGAGGGAGAAACAGAATAGAAAGTTTCGAAATGGGCCAGCCAATTTTGACCCATGGGACCTGGGTTTACATAGATGTTAGGTTTCTCCTTCTGAAGAAGGTAACAATTCTCTTTGTGAGAACAAAGTTCACACATCTGTGCTCAACCCTTCTGAGTGATGTTTCGATTAAGTATGACACTCGAGGTATCACAACCTCTTAGTGTGTTATGAAAACTTTCCTGAATCACCCTACATGCGAAGCAAGAAGAGATCAAGCGATACTCATATTCTAGTATGCTCTTCGTCGCATATTTTACATGTTTCAACCTTGATGCCATGAGGCAAATTGAATTAAT
>JBBBWG010018867.1:0-11881 GCA_037176905.1 Azolla pinnata
GGGTTTAGGGTTTTAGGGTTTAGGGTCTAGTTGTATCTACGAGTCGTGCGAGAATTCAGCCTCAAAGGCTGGAAGTTTGTCTACGTAAATGACTTGGGGGTGAGTCCAGGGTTCAGGGTTCAGGGTTTCAGGGTTCAAGGTTTAGGGTTTAGGATTCAAGGTTTAGGGTTTAGGGTTTTAGGGTTTTAGGGTTTAGGGTTTAGGGTTTAGGGTCTAGTTGTATCTACGAGTCATGAGAGAATTCAGCCTCAAAGGCTGGAAGTTTGTATACCTAAATGACTTGGGGGTGAGTCCAGGGTTCAGGGTTTAGGGTTTAGAGTTTTAGGGTTCAGGGTTTTAGGGTTTTAGGGTTTTAGGGTTTTAGGGTTTTAGGGTTTAGGGTTTTAGGGTTTTAGGGTTTTAGGGTTTTAGGGTTTTAGGGTTTAGTGTTTAGGGTCTAGCTGTATCTACGAGTTGTGCAAGAAGCCAACTCTCTCAACCTCCTGCTCTCCTTCTGCTCGTGGTTTCGCAGGTGAAGAACGAGCTCCCGAGTACGTTCAAGGCGTTCCGGTTCCAGCAGCACCGGTGGTCCTGCGGACCAGCAAACCTCTTCCGGAAGCTCCTCCCGGAGATCATCGCGAACAAGGTCCGAAGACCCTAAAACCCTAAAACCCTAAAACCCTAAAACCCTAAAACCCTAAGACCCTAAACTCTTTTTTCGCTCCCTCCAGAAAGTCGGGGTCTGGAAGAAGTTCCACATCGTGTACGCGTTCTTCGTCGTGCGCAAGCTCGTGGCGCACATCGTCACCTTCTTCTTCTACTGCCTCGTCATCCCCGCGACGGTGCTCGTCCCCGAGGTGCAGCTGCCGCGCTGGGGCGCCGTCTACATGCCCTCCGTCATCACCATCCTCAACGCCGCGTGCACGCTCAGGTGCCTGTCTCCCCCAGAGCTCCTAATCGCCGCGATTAAACCCAAAAAACATCTAATTAAGACTTCGCTTCTGAATGCGTCCTAGGTTCGAATCTCGATAATGACAATTCTATCCGGAAAGAACGCCGAATTCCACATCATAGATTATGCATCAGTAACTAATAATAATAATAATCACAGCAATTGAACAGGCGCGATCGCAAGGCCACAAATAAGGCTCACTAAAGCGCCGCTTAATACTCTTTTATCGTTTGCGTAGTCAACAGATACGACTCATTTACGTCGTAAACAGATACGACTCGTATATTAATTAAGCCGACGAAAAGCACAAAGTAAAAAACAAATTCCTCATCCGTTCATTGCATGGATTCCGACCCCAGAAACGCCGAGTTTATTGTGCTGTTGTTTTTCTAGCCATGGAAAAACCAAATTCCGCATCGCTGTATAGTTCCATTGTAGTTGAGGCAAATCTCCTTTTGAGCACTTGTGTTACTCTCCGGTTCTCCTCGAAAGCTAAAATCTTCTAATCTTTCTTTCTTTCTTTCTTTCCCTGTGCCCCTAAACACATGCCGATAACAACAACAACAACAAACAACAACAACAACAAACAACAACAACAAACAACAACAACAACAACAACAACAACCAACAACGACAACAAACAACAACAACAACAACAACCAACAAACAACCACCACAGGTCGCTGCATCTGATCGTGTTCTGGATCCTGTTCGAGAACGTGATGTCGCTGCACCGCACCAAGGCGACGTTCGTGGGGCTCTTCGACCTCAGCCGCGTCAACGAGTGGATCGTCACCGAGAAGCTCGGGGACGCGCTCAAGAGCAGGCTCGCGAAGCTGGGCAGGAGGGGAACGATGAAGTTCGGGGAGAGGTAAACGATTCGCCATTTTCTCCTGCTAAGATTACATTTTAACGCCCACTACGATCAGAAACTACGAAATTAAACGCCTAGTCTCGGCGCCAATCGATCCGTTCCGAATCTCGCTTCCCCGCTAAAATCGATTCATTCGCAAAGCTCGGCAATCCAGTTCGTTCCCGGTCGCTTCTCGATGAGCGATGATCGAATGCCTGATTGCTATCCTTCTCGCCGATCGGTTTGCTATCCTTCTCTCGTTAATCGCTTCCACCTATCTCTTCTCGTGTGTCATTGATTCGTAATCTTCGTACTGCTATTTGCTAATCGCTTCCCGCTTTGACCTGCTGCTGTTTTACCACTCCATTCCCTTGCTACGTACTCGATTAACGGAAGTCGGTGGCTTCAGAATCTGATTAATCTGGTGTTAATCAATTGCTCGGCGTTAATTGTTCGGGAGCGATAAAGCTCGGGATTAAATCTGTGATTTCTAATGTAATCAACGAAATCGGCGAGGCATTTGTTCCGTGATTTCCCCCCCCCTTCTAAGAAACCCTAAGCCCTAAAACCTTTCCATGGACTTTTTGCTTATGTATTGCAGGCTACACATACTCGAGCTGCTCGTCGGTCTCTACATCTTCTTCTGCGCCGTGTACGACTTCCACTTTGGGCACAACCACTTCTACATCTACCTCTTCCTGCAAGCGGCCGCGTTCTTCATCGTCGGATTCGGGCACGTGGGCACGTTCGTGCCGAGCTGAGCTGAGCTCGAGAAAGTTCCTCCCGCGAAATGTCTCTCCATCACCCTCCTTTATTCACGTTCGATCGAGACGCCAGTGTTACGAGCAACAGGAGAAAAGAAGAAGAAGAAGAAGAAGAAGCATGCATTTGGTCGATCGATCGATACAAGAAACAACGGTGGTCTAGCCAGAAGATCTGGGGTTTGCCCGACGCGGAGCCTCAAACCCTTCCTTAAACCCCAAATTGTCCAATAAGAGAGAGAGAGAGAGACCCAGAAGTCCTGATTGCCGGAAACAGAAGCCAGGGAAAATCTTAGCTTGTGTGCCTAATACTATGTGTGTGTTTGTGTATGTATGTATGTATGTATGTATAGAAGGTTGATCTTATTTGGGGTGCATTCCTTTGAGAAGCTCTTTCTTCTGCATCCTCAATCCGCGTCCGCGAAACATCAGCCCCCGCTGCTGGCTATGGCTGATTCGGTCTCTCTCACGAATCCGATGAGAAAAACAATAAACAGATTTTCGCGGCCTGGTGACGAAGCTTGTACCTCTCTTCCATCCTTCCTCCTCTTTATACAAAAGGATTCGGTCGCTAATAATCCCTCGATTGTTTGGACTCCTCCCTCTTTTACCTGCTGGGCCCCAGAAATCTCGATCGTCCTGTCTGCCTGCCTGCCTGCCTGTCTGTCTGCGTTTCGAGCCCGATTCTTCTCTCGCAAACAAATTGCATCCGCATGGCGCGGTTAAGGTGCTCCAACGATGCGATCAGCTCTTAATTTACGCCTTTTTCGCCCTCCTTTCTGCATGAGGTTGCGTCGGAATGCCGCAGCCAGGAGAGACTCGCGAATATGGACGATGTTCATGAATGCCGACTTTGCGATTTACTGCAAGAGGTACGACAAAGTGGGGGAAGTGGATAGGGAGCGACGGAAACATTCAGACACAGACATGCAGAGACACAGAGACAGTAGATTAAAAAAAACCACTTTCACTTGCGACGAGGCTCTGGTAAACTCCGCCTTTCTGCAAGGACGATACATAACCGCTCGCGTGGGACTCCTCGATTCACAACCCGTTGCATCGCGAATAGTCGACCGATTGATCGATCGATCAGGAACCGGAGCAATGTTTTGTCGTCGCTGCGGGCGATTAGCAGATCGATCTGCTGATAAACGTCGATGGATCTGATCTGCTCATCCTGCCGATCTGATCTGATCGGATCGGATCGGATCGATCGATCGGCCGAGATCCGATATTCCGATGGATCGGCCCGACTGCAAGCGTTCGATCGGGCGTCGGAGAGAGTGCCGTGATTCCAAACTCGCCGAACTTCCTCCTGAAAGGCGAAAAAAAAAAACAGAAGGCACTTCCGTTTCCTGGGGGGAAAATTACCAGAAAAAAACGCCTGACAAGTTGATTGCTTACATTTCGACGCCTGCTAAAGTCAGATTAATCGCCTCGTGTTGATCTCTCACCAAAGAGATTAACACCCAATTAATCGATTAACGCCAAACGAATCGCTTGGATTCCGAGGTTACACCAGCTTCTGTCCATCGAATGCAATAGCAAGGGGGGGGGAGAAATCGATCCGTAAGCAGCACTGGGAAGAAGCAGGAAGTGATTCGGTGAAGAGCAGCACGAAGCGATTAGTAGTAAGCGGGGAAGGATCGAATCGAATTCCGGGTAATCATCGATTAGCGATCGCTAATCTCGAGTTAGTGGGGTTGCAAAATTTGTTAATCAATGTTAAATTAATGGAATTTGATGGTTTGGGTCAATCTTCTCCTCTTCTTTTGTTATTTCTTTCTGTTGTTTTTTGTGGGTCCTTCCTTCTTCATCTTCTCTTCCTCTGTTCCTTTTCCCTTTTCCTTCAGTCCTTCTCTCTCTCTCTCTCTCTCTCTCTCTCTCTCTCTCTGTTTTTTGCTGGGGCCGAGAGAGACGCAGAGAAAAAGCTATGGAGGAGGAGGAGGAGGAGGGAGGGGCTTTGATGGGGTTTGGTGATGGCGGCATTTAATGTTAGTTGCGAAGAAAGAGGGGTTTTCTTCAGCTCAGCAGCTCTGCAAGCAGAGCAGAAGAAGCAGAGGAGAGCTTATAGGCTGTGTGTTGTGCTGAAGAAGGAAGAAGCAGCACAGGGAAGCACAAGGAGGGAAGGAAGGAGGAAGAAGGAAAGAAGTACACAAAGGAAGCAGGAAGAACAGAAGGAAGAAGGAAGAAGCATAGAAGCACAGAAGCAGAAGGGAGAAGAAGGAAGGAAGGAAGGAAGGAAGGACAGAGAGAAGCACAGAAGCAGAGAAGCAGAAGCAAAGAAAGGAAGCAGCAGAAAGAAGGAAGAAGGGAAGAAGCACAGAAGGAAAGAAAGGAAGCAGCAGAAAGAAGGAAGAAGGAAGGAGGAGGAAGAAGGAAGGAAGAAGGAAGAAGGAAGGAAGGAAGGAAGGAAGAGAAGCACAGAAGCAGAAGCAGAGAAGGAAGCAGAGAAGGAGCAAGGAAGAAGGAAGGAAGGAAGGAAGGAAGGAAGAAGAAGAAACAGAAGAAGACTGTGGGAAGGAGGAGCTCTCCTTCTTCTTCATCATCATCATCATCTTCTTCTGCTTCTTCTTCTGCTTCTGCTTCTGCTTCTGCTTCTGCTTCTGCTTCTGCTTCTTCTTCTTCTTCTTCTTCTTCTTCTTCTTCTTCTGCTTCTTCTTCTCTCTGTCTTGTCTCTGTCTCTGCGTGTCAGACGGACAATGCTGCAGCTGCATTATCTTCTTCCCTCTCTCTCTCTCTCTCCGTCCTTTCATGGCGTTTAGATCCACCCCATCTACCTCTCCGTCTTTCCTGCTCCTCTCCCCTTTTCGCCCTTAACTAACCATGGCCATGCCTCCTCCATCGCCCGCCAAGCTTTTCCTGTCTTCCTCTCCGTTCCGACCATAGCCTCCCCTCCGCTGCTCCTCCGCAGTTTCTCTTCCAGAATGTCCGAATTCTCAGACATGGCGGCGAGGGACGAAGAAATGGCGGTGGACAAGAAGACCCTGCAGATGTCTGCGGCGGGGAGAAGATCCCGCAAAGCAGAGGAGCTCCATCACCGCGAAGACGATGATGGCTATGGCGATGGCGATGAAGATGGCGATGGGAAGAAGCCTCAGCCCACCGTGGCTCTGTATCAGCTCTTCTCCTTCGCCGACGGCCTCGACTACCTCCTCATGTTCTTGGGAACTCTGGGAGCTTGCGTCCATGGCGCGGCTATCCCTGTCTTCTTCATCTTCTTCGGGAAGCTCATCGACGCCTTCGGAGCTCACGCAGGCGATCCCGATGCCATGGCCAAGGAAGTGGCGAAGGTAAATAAACCCCCCCTGAGGCCTCTTCTCTCTCTCTCTCTCTTTTCATCTCTTCCATGGCATAGCTTTCTAGGGTTTTAGGGTTTTGGCAACAAGTTCTGCTGCATCTTTGCAAACAAAGCTGCTGAGGAGGCCCCTTCTTCATGGACTCCCAAATGCTCAATTCCAAGCTCTGAAATCTGTCTTGTTGGGGGGAAAAAAAAGAAGATTTTGCTCTCCTTTCATGAATCATATCGGGGACTTGTTTTGGCAACAAGTTCTGCTCCATCTTGCAAACAAATTTGCTGAGGAGCCCCTTTCTTTGTTGCTGCCCAATGGTTCAATTCCAAGCACTGAAATCTCTCTTGTGGACATGGTTTATTTCTTTGTTGCTTGTGTTTGGCAGAATGCTCTCAATTTCCTCTACTTGGGCCTTGCTGTAATGGGATCTGGTTGGCTTGGTATGTGGCCTCTTTTCTTCCGAAAGTTTCTTCTGTTTTCATGTTAAATTCAAATCTAAATCATCACAAACTCAGCTGTGCCTACGCCAGAATGCCCACATTTCACACATCGATGTGTGGGAGATGCATAGGCTGCATCGCCGTTCGCTTGTTTTTCTCCCTGACATTCTGTCATGTGATTTTGCCGACGAAATGGGCGGAACAAAATCTGCAGAGGTCTCATGTTGGATGATGACGGGCGAGAGGCAGTCGGGCCGAATGAGGATCGAGTACCTCCAGGCCATGCTCAACCAGGACGTCGGCTACTTCGACATCGACACGAGCACGGGGGAGATTGTGGCGAGCATTTCGACCGATACTGCCCTCGTGCAAGATGCCATCAGCGAGAAGGTTAGGGCTGGGGAGGAAAACTCCTCCAGCAATCCGTTCGCATCATGTTTCGATCCTGCGTTCGATGATGTAGTTCTGAACCGTTTCAGCTTAATCCCCTCCCCCCTCTTCGTTGTCTGGAAATTTCTGTTTGTGGTAACTCGCCCAGATGGGCCACTATCTGCATTACATGGCGCGATTCGTCGCCGGATTCGCAGTTGGCTTCTCCTCCGTGTGGCAGCTCACGCTCGTGACTCTGGCGGTTGTGCCCCTGATGGCGGCAGCCGGTGGCACTTACGCTGCGATCATGATCGGCCTGACCGCAAAAAGCCAGAAAGCTTATGCCGAGGCGGGGAAGATTGCGGAGGAGGTACATTTATTAGGGCGCCGATTTGCGGTGGTTTTCTTGTGTAGATCCTGCATTTGGCGATGTAATTTGATGGTTTTCTCGTGTAGATCCTGCATTTTGTGTGATGTAGCTTGACGGTTTTCTCGTGTAGGTCCTGCATTTTGTGTGATGTAGCTTGACGGTTTCCTCGTGTAGGTCCTGCATTTTTGCAACGTAGTTTGACGGTTTTCTTGTGCAGATCCTGCGTTTGCGAAGTAGTTTGTCGGTGTTCTTGTTTGTGTACATCCTGCATTTGCAATGTAGCGTGACGGGTTTCCTTGTGTGTCGATCCTGCATTTTGCGATGTACATAAACTAGTTTGACGGTTTTCTTTGTGTAGATCCTGCGTTTGCAAACTGTATGTATGTAGTTTGACGGCGGCAAGAGGGGTTGTGCCGAAACCCTGCTTCCAGGGTTTTTCTCGAATGCTTTGCGGATTGATGCGTGTCCCTCTCGTTTGTTTTGTTTGTGCAGGCATTCACCCAAATCCGAACCGTCTATGCATTCGTGGGGGAGAAGAAGATGATCAAGGCCTATACCGCGGAGCTCGAGAAGTCTTACGAGCTCGGGAAGAAAGGAGGGATGGCCAAGGGCTTGGGCGTCGGCTGCACGTATGGCCTCCTCTTCGGCGCGTGGGCGCTGTTGCTGTGGTATTCGAGCATCCTGGTCATCAACAAGGTGACCAACGGCGGCCAAGCGTTCACGACGATCCTGAACGTGATCATCGCAGGCCTGTAAGTGCCAGCTGAAGCTTCCCCCGAAAATAGAGAAAGTGGGTTTCATTTCTGTCGATCGAGGTCATGCTCGTCATCGATTCGATAGGATAGCTTCCCGAAAACGGAGGAAATGGGGTTTCATGTCTGCCGGTTGGTCGAGCTCATGCTTGTCGTCAATTTGATAGGATAGCTTCCTGAAAACAGAGGAAATGGGGTTTCATGTCTGTCGATCGAGCTCATGCTTGTCGTCGATTCGATAGCTTCCCGAAAACAGAGGAAATGGGGTTTCATATCTGTTGATTGAGCTCATCAATTCGATAGCTTCCTGAAAACAGAGGAAATGGGGTTTCATGTCTGTCGATTGAGCTCATGCTTGTCGTCGATTTGATAGGATAGCGTCCTGAAAACAGAGGAAATGGGGTTTCATGTCTGTCGATCGAGCTCATGCTTGTTGTCGTAGGATTTTGATAGCTTCCTGAAAACAGAGGGAAATGGGTTTCATGTCTGTCGATCGAGCTCATGCTTGTCGTCGATTTGATAGGATAGCGTCCTGAAAACAGAGGAAATGGGGTTTCATGTCTGTCGATCGAGCTCATGCTTGTTGTCGTAGGATTTTGATAGCTTCCTGAAAACAGAGGGAAATGGGTTTCATGTCTGTCGATCGAGCTCATGCTTGTCGTCGATTCGATAGCGTCCCGAAAACAGAGGAAATGGGGTTTCATGTCTGTTGATCGAGCTCATCGATTCGATAGCTTCCTGAAAACAGAGGAAATGGGGTTTCATATCTGTTGATCGAGCTCATCGATTCGATAGCTTCCTGAAAACAGAGGAAATGGGGTTTCATGTCTGTTGATCGAGCTCATCGATTCGATAGCGTCCCGAAAGCAGAGGGAAATGGGGTTTCATGTCTGTCGATCGAGCGCATGCATGCTTGTCGTCGATTCGGATAGCTTCCCGAAAACAGAGGGAATGGCTTTCATATCCGACGAATCGAGCTCATGCTTGTCGTTCGATTCGACCTGATTTATTTGCTTTTTTGTTCTTCCCCCGCTGCAGCTCTCTTGGGCAGGCGGCGCCGAACCTGACCTCCTTCGTCAAGGGCAAGGCGGCTGGCTACAACATCTTGGAGATGATCCGGAGGAAGCCGGCGATCAACGTGAACATGAGCCAGGGCGAGGTTCTCGCCAAGGTGGAGGGGCGCATCGAGCTGCACGAGGTCACGTTCAGCTACCCGTCGCGGCCTGACGTCGTCATCTTCCACAACTTCAGCTTGAAGATCCCCGCGGGGAAGACGATGGCCGTCGTCGGGGCGAGCGGCTCGGGGAAGAGCACCGTCATCGCGCTCATCGAGCGGTTCTACGACCCCACGGCTGGTAAAGAAAAGAAGAAAACCGCCTTCTTTCTCGATGCGCTCTCGAGCAGCGAAGCGAAAGAATCGGATTCGGAGATGAGATGATGATGGTGGGTGGTAGGGTAGTATAGCTGAAATGGAGAACGATGATTCGGTGTAGTAGCTACAGCTGGCTGGGAGATGTGTGCGGCGAAATGCGGTGCATTGTTATCGAGAGAGAGAGAGAGAGAGAGAGAGAGAGAGAGAGAGAGAGAGAGATAGATCTGTGTCTGCATTTGTTTGCACACCCCAGGGAAGGTGATGATCGACGGGCACGACATCCGATCGCTGCAGCTCAAATGGCTCCGCGCGCAGATCGGGCTCGTGAACCAGGAGCCCGCGCTGTTTGCGACGAGCATCCTGGAGAACATTCTCTACGGAAGCAAGGGCGGGGCCGAGATGCGCGAGGTGCAGATCGCAGCGAAAGCCGCGAACGCGCACGCGTTCATCGAGCAGCTCCCCGACGGTTACAACACGCAGGTGGGCGAGAGAGGCGTTCAGCTCTCCGGGGGCCAGAAGCAACGGATCGCCATAGCTCGGGCGATGCTCAAGAACCCGTCGATCCTCCTGCTCGACGAAGCTACGAGCGCCCTCGATTCGGCTTCGGAGCGCCTCGTGCAGGAGGCCCTGGACCAGCTCATGGTCGGGCGCACCACCGTCGTCGTCGCCCACCGCCTCTCCACCATCTGCGGCGCCGATGCGATCGCCGTCGTCAAGCTCGGCAAGGTGGTCGAGCTCGGAACCCACGACGAGCTCATGTCCAAGGGCGAGGAGCGCGGCGAGTACTTCGCGCTCGTCAAGCTGCAGGAAGCAGCTTTGAACAACAGCCGCGCTGTCGCCGATGGATCTGGCAAGGTCTCCAGGTGAGAGGGCATATGCTAGAATATTTGTTAGATAGCGGCTATTATGGTGGCTCTCGATCCGATTTTCGCTTCGCCCCCCGACCCGTGGGACGAATCGAGGACCGAAATCAGCACCTGCCTACTTATCCAAAACAAAACTCTGGTCTTCTCCTTCTTCTCTTTCCGCGAATCGCATCCCCGGAATCGGCTTTCTCGGGCGGTTCGGTGCCGTTTCCTCGGATCGTTTTCGCGTTTTCGTTCGGGTTGCTTTGATGTTGTTTCTCGGATCGTTTCTCGGATGGGGTTTGAATGCCGTTTCTCTCGGATCGCTTTGATGTTGTTTCTCGGATGGGGTTTGAATGCCGTTGCTCTCGGATCGTTTCCCGGATGGGGTTTGTTTTGAATGCCGCTTCTCTCGGAATTTTGTTTCTTCCGATTGCAGGAACTCGTACGCATCGTCGCTGTCGCATTCGAGGAACATGAGCTTCCGCACCGCGAGCTTGCACTCGTTCCCGGGCGAGTCGGATCTCTACCCGCCGATCGATCCCGAGGATCGGTACCGAGGAGGATCGAAGGCGCTGCTGCCGCCGCCGCCGTCGCTGTGGAGGCTGCTCAAGCTGAACGCGCCCGAGTGGCCGTATGCGCTTCTCGGGACGATCGGGGCGGTGATGGCGGGCGTGGAGACGCCGCTGTTCGCGCTCGCCATAAGCCAGGTTCTCGTCTCCTTCTACAGCCCCGACGTGGCCTACCTCAAGCACGAAGTGCGCAAGGTGGCCTTCATCTTCTCGGCCGCCGTCGTCGCCACCGTGCTCATCTACGTGCTCCAGCACTACTTCTTCACGCTCACGGGGGAGCGCCTCACGGTGCGGGTTCGCGCCAAGATGTTCTCGGGCAAGTTTCCTTTTCCCTCGCCCTCTGCCTTTGCTTTCGCTGTGTCTTCCGGTGCGAGAAGATAGGGAATCGAAAGCGTTTTCGATCGAGAAGAGCTCCTCGGGTTTCTTGTTTCGGTCAGGGAGCTCGAAGCTCGCTCCGCCGCCGCCGCTCCCCCGTAGAGAATGAAGGAACGATTGCTTGCCGATCGATGCATAGGCATTGGCTGGTTGAATGGGTCGATGCACAGGCCTATTAGGCTGATTGATGGATCGATGCGTAGGCCTATTAGGCTGATTTGATTGATGGATGGATGCTGACCGAGGACAAGAATGGCGGTGCTTTTTGTTGTTTTCGGTGCAGCGATCCTTCGGAACGAAGTCGGCTGGTTCGACCTCGACGAGAACAACAGCAACCTGCTGGCGTCGCACCTGGCGAGCGACGCGGTGCTGGTGCGCGCCGCGGTCGCGGACCGGCTGTCGACGCTGACGCAGAACGCGGCGCTGACGGTGACCGCGTTCAGCATCGCCTTCTACCTCGAGTGGCGGGTTGCGCTCGTCATCCTCGCCACGTTCCCGCTGCTCATCGGGGCGTCGGTGGGCGAGGTAGGTTTGGTTCGGCTGGTTAGATAGGTGGATAGTTAAGCAGCTGGCTCTCGCCATCGAATCTCGAATCGATCGATCCATCGATGGAAGCAAAGCAAAGCAAAGCAAAGCAAAGCAGCTAAAGATGGATGGATCGATCAAAGGAAGCAAAGCAAAGCAGCTAAAGATCGATCGATCCATCGATAGAAGCAAAGCAAAGCAAAGCAAAGCAGCTAAAGATCGATCGATCGATCGATAGAAGCAAAGCAAAGCAGCAAAGCAAAGCAAAGCAAAGCAAAGCAAAGCAGCAAAGCAAAGCAAAGCAAAGCAAAGCAAAGCAGCTAAAGATCGATCGATCGATCGATGGAAGCAAAGCAAAGCAGCTAAAGATCGATCGATCGATCGATGGAAGCAAAGCAAAGCAGCTAAAGATCGATCGATCGA
>JBBBWG010018889.1:0-146447 GCA_037176905.1 Azolla pinnata
CCGTGCCATTAATGCCATTAATGCTACGCCGTCGATACGGCGCCGTGCCATTAATGCCATTAATGCTACGCCTTCGATACGGCGCCGTGCCATTAATGCCATTAATGCCGGCGCGCGTCGGCGCCGTGCCGTTGATGCCGCTGATGCCGGCGCGGTACGGCGCCGCCGCCGTCGTACCGCTGGCAACGTCGGGGGAATATTCCCGGCCCCCGCTATCGGCCGGCGCACGTCGCCATCGCCGGGATTCCGCGAGCCGGTACCACGCCGCCGTCGCTGCCGCCGCCTCCGTCGTACCGTTGGAATCGGAGGAATATTCCCGGCCGTGATCGGCCGACGCACGTCGCCATCGCCGAGATTCCGCGACGATATTCCCGCCGCTTCCGCCCATGCGAGCATGCTGAAGAAGGGTGGCCAGCACCATAGCCACTGCCACATGAAGAAACCCTCTCCTTCTCTCCATGGCCATAGCCAAAAGCATTAACACACATCTTGATCCTTATAAAATGGGACCTCCTCCCTTTGTTTTTTTCTTTTTCTAAAGCTCTGATTTGTTCCCTTCTCTGGCCCATGCTTCCTTTGTGATCCACAATCTTTGCCCCACATTAATAACCTTTTTTTCTCCTCAATCAAAATTTACAAGGAAGGGCCCCCCTCCTTCACCCCCCCAACCCCCCACCAAATGTTGGCTGACCACGCCTCACCAACTCCTCTAGTCGTCGAACTCATGATCCACATGTCTCATGTCACCAACCTCGTGATCCGCCAACGCTCTCTCATTTGCCACCCATCTCGGCCAATGATCTAACAACCGCTAGTATCGCAGGCTCATCTTCGATCTCGATCATCGTAAATTTGTGATCGGGCATGGAGCCGCTAACTTTGGGCGAAGCCTGATGGTGAACACGGGTAGAGAGCGATTCCGATCGTCGTGTTCGTGCTCGGCTTGAAGGCACGTAATGCCCAACATAATTTGATCCATTGGAGCAAATGAGAATTGTGGTTGCTTTTTCCTAACAATCCTCCTTATGTCGGACACTTTTGACGCCCAATGCATGGATCATGTCCCCGATTCCTTACCGCACAATCGCATCTCTTTTACTCGTACGTGTACTATCTTTACAGCACGTTTCAATCACACAATCTATAATTGTTTAAACTATTTCAGCTCGTGCTTCTCCATCATCTTTCACATCAACAATTCGCTCCATGATCGTTGGCTTTAGACTCTGTCACAGATATTTCAGTCGAACTCAAATTCCACAAACCATTTGTCAGAAGAACATGTCAAAGCTTTTCATGCTAGCTAATCAAGATATTACGCCTTGTAGTATAATATTGGCATTGTCGGTTTATTGTGCAGGGAGCCAAATTATGGTGATTGTTTTTTTTTGCTACAAATGGTAATTTCTATGATTGTACATGGTTTTAAGCCAATGCCATATGAGGATGAGAAGATGGGACATCATGCATTTGGATACTCTGTATCAATGAAAACAAATGCGCATACCATCACTTGAAATTCATGGAGAAAAGCATATTGAAGCTTAAGATATTTCATGATGACATACTTTATTTTTTTATTACATCATTCCATATTACTTAGATGGTGATTGACCAATTAGAATGCCTTTCACATGGTCATGTGGCAAAACAAAACTCCAATGTATCATCAAATTATCCCCTTCTTATTTGTGAGTTTGTACAATTAATTCGTCTTACACAAAAAGACATTTATGTTGGGCCTAAAATCTCAAAGGATGTTCACGCAGGATGACATGATAACTTGCCAAAAATAGAAGTTGGTTTATTGATTGTTATGTTGGCAGATAGTGATGAGCTGGGACAAACATCCCTTTTGGATTATGAAACTAGTCATCATGTTTATAAAGGATCGAAATCAAAATAGACTTTTTTCATTAAAAGTGTATTGGTATTACATAGCTAGTCAAAATGCTTTCTTTAGTAAATATTCATTAAAATGATGTTTAATTTGTTACGATCACAAGTAATGGCAAAAGAAAGAAAAAGAATGTACGAAAAATAACAACGTTGAATTTAGAGAATGTTAATGTTATTCTTGACTTGGCTACCTATGCTGAAAGAAATACGGAAAATTATCATAATTTGATAATGTTTCAATGGAAATCCAACTAGACAATAACGAAGCTATGCTAGTCATTTTCTTTTTATGCATATCTTAACATACATGCCAAATTATGTCATTTGAGAAAAGTGTAGGATTAATATGATGAATGAGAAACTAAATGTTATAAATCCAAAACAATTGACAAGGCAAACAAGATACACACCATCTAATCTTATAGATGTTGGTAACAGTTGGATGAGGATAATATTTTAATAAAAAAATCAAAAGAGGATGAAAGCTCTCATATTTATAGTAAGGATATAAGTGGTTCTAGTTAGATAAATGATTGATTTATGCCCTAACTTCACTTTGTTCTATGAATGTCATTTTTTTATTTTATAATATAAAGAAGTCGATACATATTTTTTCTACTATTATTGTAATTGTACAAACTTTAAAATATTTTTTCCTTGTTCAAAAATAATTTTTTTATTGTTTTCTAAGCCTTTTGATTGCATACAAATTATTTGAAATTTGACCAGTGTGTGGTATGACAAACAACCAACCAAATGCACCTGGGCCAAACAATTATCATCAATAACTTATGGAACTCAAGCAAAGGGAGGCAAACATTTTTATTTATCGATATTGTTATGATAAATCATTTAAGGCATATAGTGACTATGATATTTTATGGCATTTTTCCTATGATATATGACCTTCATTAGTTTTTTAATATAAAAGTCACGATATACTTTCTAAATTTTCTAAAATTTCCCTTTTTAAACATAATCATCTCTGACTATTTCTAATATCATGGTTTTTAAGTTCACACATATTCGACAAACACCCATTCACACCTTACATGGAATCATAATATTGTTAAACTTTGTGTTTTATGATGTAGTGGATTACGTATAATTTGAATTTTTTTCACCTTAACAATCCACTTCCTCATAGATTTGAAATAACTTATCTCATGTAACGTTTTTTAATAAATGTCACGTACTAGTTGTAGGCATATATTTTTACTATGCAATGTAAAATGACTTTTTTATCTACTTGATAACGTGTTTATTGAGTCTCATCCTTTTCCTACAAATATATTATTCAATTACACGTTTAAAGATGTTAAATCCTATTTAACCTCATATTATTAAGACCCAAACTAATAATATTCGTCGATTATGTTTATATAATATTCAAAGGAAATTCATTTGGTTAACAAAGATTTTTAAACCAATTGTAAACAATCAATAAGAAATGCATCTTGCTCTTCACCATTGAGTGAAAAGTATTAGTCTCAATTGTATTTTAAACTTTTTCTTTTAACTTGAAAAGATTTTTCGATTAGTGAACAAAACGATTGTTAGAAAGGCATACAATATGTTTATTACAAAGACATAATACTTTTAGTACTAAAAATCTTAAAAAAGAATTTATAAACTCTTGTGTTGTATGTCCATTACACATACCACACAATCTTGTCGAACCTTAGTTGAACATTTTATTTACATACAACATTTCTTGGTAGTGTTAATTTGAGTTAACACTCATTCGTAAAAACAATCAAATCTTTTTAAATTTTATTCTTCCTAAACTTATATTATTAATAGTCAAATATCTTTATCACTTATCTTTTAGCGATTAAAAAAGTATCCAATAAATGAAAAAAACGACTAATTTAAGGAACACAAAGCTATTAAGTAATATTAGTGTAATAATAATAACATTTAGTCACACACATGTACACAAAATAAATGAGTAAATACATCTAAACCCAAAATAAATGAGTAAATATAATGAAGCGTATAACGCATTCATTCTAAGACATCTCCAAAAGGCACAAGAAAACAATTTTTAGAATTAAATTTGAAACAAACAGAAACGACAACAAAAGGCATGGTCTCTGTTCACATATATTTCTTCTATTCCAATTCCAAATCCATTAATTCTGTTATATGCCTATGCCTTTAGAGTCTGGACCTCATTGTGATCTCAAGCTCCCTTTGTCATGCCCTTCTTGCTACACATTATGACATTTTGTGTCGAATTGTCTTTAACGGGATGCTCTTATCCTTATTGAAGGTGTTAGGAAAGGTTGAGTTACACAACATACGATTCTATGTGATCTACAACAAAGCATATTGGACGAGGTCAAAAAAAATATAAAACCTGATGTACTCAATGAGATTCTAAGAGTTGTGGGAGCTCATGATACATCTTTCGGCTTTAACTGATCAGATATACCCAGTCAGGATAGGACAAAGTTGGTTTTAAAAGATACTAAGTTTCCTCGCATTACATTCATCTTTGACTATGAATTCAACAACCGCGAGCCATTCAGAGCCGGATATCTTTGAAAGGTCAAACGACGCCAAGAGTCGAGTCCTTTCATTTAAATTTCTACGCGAAGCATAATCGATTGTAATTAGTCATAGTTAAACATAATCAATCAGAGATCAACACCAATACGCATATCCTTCCTCTGTGTCCAATCCATGGACAGCATCTCGAGCCTTGGGCAAGATCTTCTACATCTGGACACAGCTTGCAGGTCGCTCGTCAGCCGGGCCAACTACAGCAAGCAGCTCGAATGAAGAAGAGCAGATTGCCGTTCTGTTGGAGGCTCGGTACAGAGAGGTCAAAAAGCACCAGCAGTGCGATGCACGCATGCATATACGCAGATCGTCGTGCAACATCAGCCCCATTCATTCATCTGCCGATGTCTATGCATGCTCGCGATGCCTGCGTAGCCAGAAAGAAAGCTTGTCTTATCTGCCGAAGAAGAACGGAGAAAAGCAGATCGCACAGAAAGCCAGCGCACACATGTATGTGCATCGTGCTCCAGGCTCCGAACACAACCCATGTGTATCTACATGCATGCATGTGGGCATGTATGTATGTGTGTGCATGCATGCATATATGTATGCATGCATGCATGCATGTGTGTGAATGTGTGTTTGCGTTTTGCTTTTTTTTTTTGCTTTTTGCTTTTTGGGAGTTGACCTTTCAAGGAAAGCAAAACGCAGAGCAAAAAAGAGGGGCAAAAAACCATCGCATCATCATCATCATCATCATCATCTGCTTCTTCTTCTTCTTCTTCTTCTTCTTCTTCTTCTTCTGATCTGTGGCTATGGCGAGGGAAGGATTTCCCTGATTTTCTCGTTTCATCCCCCTCCACAGTTATCTTCACCATCATTTCTTCCCTTCGCTCTTTCCCCTGCCCCAGCTCCAACTCCAGCTCCAGCTCCAGCTCCAGCTCGTACATACAAGAGATCGACCGAAGAAAAGATCCCGGAAGCTCCAGGAATACAGCAGCCGATGCGTTGGTGGCAGAGAGGCCATTCAGATCAGCACGACATAGCTATGGTGGGCTTCTACAATGGGAGTGGCCACAGCAGCAGCCACCCCGCCCATCACGCCCTTAGCAACAGCAGCAAATCGGGCAGCGGCCACGAACCAGGGGCGAGATATCCTTCTCTCTCTTCCATAGCTAAAGCTCTGCTTGTCCCCAAGCGACGGCTCAGCCTCACCCCTGACAAGCGCCTCTTCTTCGTCTGTAAGATCTCCTTCGCTCATTATGATGAGCCTGTCAGTCATTCTGTTCCTGTATCGGTTCCCTCGTTACGATCCATGTGGGTTTGTTTTTTTTTCGTGCATCTTTGACACGGCTCGTCTCTTTCGGGCTCTGTGTTTTCCGTTGGAACAGATGAACCAGGTAAACAAGCTTCCAGTGCAATCAAGATCAAGAATACCAGCCGTTCTCCTGTCGCATTTAAGGCGAGTTTTAACATCTTTGCTACAAAAGTTGCATTCTTTTTTTGTCCGATGATGCAGACTATTTCTGGTCAAGGAAGAGCGAATTGATCAACATTTTCTGAAGCTATTTACAGCTTTTAATCATCTATATATCTCTATTATAAAGATATGTGTGATGATTGTCACATTTACATAGGTCGATGATTGTAAAAAATGCTGGTATATAGGTGTGCGTATGTGTGTATGCAGTGTTTTGAGATCAAAGCTTATATAGATGGTTCTCTTTTCTTCTTCTTTTCTTTTTTTGGGTCTACAGTTTCAAACAAATGCTCCCAAGAGCTGTTTCATGAGGCCACCTAGTGGTATCTTATTACCTGGAGAGACGATCCTAACAACAGGTAATTTAGACCTTTTATCTATATATTTTTTTTTGAAGGAAACAGATGATAATTCTCTTTACTTATCATTCTCCTGACAGCCTGGATTTTGGTATTGGTGTTCTGGTATTGGTTTTCACAAGGAAAAGAAAGAAAATCAAAAGAAGTGTGTATTTGAACCATAAATTCTCAATGATTATTTTGATCTTGATTATTAAATTCGCCAGTTGTGAAATTCATCGAACCTCCGGAACTAAATCAAGAGAAGAAATGCAAGGACAAATTCAAGATCGTGAGTTTGAAAGTGAAGCAGGGGATCGATTTCACTCCTGAATTGGTATTATACTACACCAAACTATGTATGAGTTTTCTTTCTTAATTCTCCAAATCTTTCTAAAAGCTTTTATGCCTCTTCTTGGACTGAGATCGAAAAATTGTTGCCAAACATCAACAAGAATGAAAACAAAGGAAGAAGAAGAAGGGGAATTGGTTGTCATCTCATTTAATGCTTTTCCTTTGATGTAGTTTGATGAGCAGAAGGAGTTAGTCGCTGTAGAGCGTGTCCTACATGTGGTGTACTTGGATCCTCAAAGCCAATCGCCAGTGAGTTATTGATCGTTGTTCTCAAATCAAAGTTGCTTTTTCTTTTCTGTCTTTTGTTACACCAACTGACATGATGATGATGATGATGATGATGATGATGATGATGCACGATGAATGTTGGTGAATGATGAATTATGAATGATGATGGTGGTGATATGAGGATGAGGATGTTGATTGATGCATTTTTTCTGGCCAAAACTATAGGAGATTGAGAAGTTACAAAAGCGACTAGCCGAGGCGGAAGCAGATCAACAAGCTCGGAAAAGACCACCAGAAGACAAGACCCAGAAGATTGGCATTGGAGGGGGTTTAGATGAATGGGTAAGTTGAAAAAGGAAACATACTAAACTCTGGCATGCCTATATATGACTTCGGCATGAATGTATGCATGGATTACTGATAAAATAAGGAAGATTTACATATACCAGCTGCCTCAAATAGTCTACAGCCCAGTTGGGTTACTGTTTCAACTCGTGTATAAGGCTGGTCTGTGGAGATGATACTGTTGTTTCATGCATCAAGCCCATACCTGACATATGGAAGAACAGTTTCAAACTTGGGAGCATAAGTTAGTTGCAAAAAAAGCAAAGGCATGGCATTATCACTAGTGCTGCATACAGCCTTACCATGACATGAAAAGAAAAACCATGTACCAGCTTATTCATCATGATTCCTTTTTAGTAAGGGAAAAAATTGTACGCTTTAAGTTTGCTCCATTATACACTTCTACTGGACGTATCCTCTATGCACCACAAATTTCTTCTTTATTTTGTCCTCCCATTCTCTGACTGTCTCTCCCTTTATGATTAACTTTTTATCATTAAATCCTTTATCTCTTGTTTTCATTTTCATTTTTTTGTACTTCGGATGATTGGGTACGCATCCCACTGTTGTATCTTTTGTGTCATGGGCCAATTTTGGTCTTAGAAGATGTTAATATATCATTCATTCTTTCTTTTTTTCTCTCTCTCAGAAGGAGCAACAACGGGAAAAGCGGATCATCAAGCAACAAATCGAGGGAATGGATTCGGCATAGAACTTTTTGTTTGGTCGTTTTATATATATACATATATATATATATATATTGATAGAAAGATGTTGTAATGTATACATACATATACACACTCACACACACATATAATCTTTATTGCAATACATATATAATGTATTACAAAAATGATACTTGCATACAGCATGCAGAAAAGAGAAGCTTTCAAGCAGTTTGTCTTTCCTAGGTATGGCTGAAAGAGCCAGAAGGTTCTCCTCTAGGTATAACCCACTCCTGTGTCATGTATTTTTATTGGTACTGAAATCATCGAAGGATGCAAATTTTTTTTTTGTTATAAGATCACAAATGGCTTTGTTCTTCAAAGGTATTGGATCCATGGCGTGTACGAATATTTCCTACTTAATGTCGACACATACATAAAATACAACCATTCAAAGCACAGGCAATTGCTTTTGTTCTTCCAAAGGTGGGATCCATCACACACAAGTGTTTGCTACCTACATCTGCATGTATTCCTACGCAACTGTGTATTCTCATAGAACAGGCTAACACAATCTGATCTAAACAAAGTTGCCTAGTGTTATTACCATTCCCCCAAATCATTATAAACAAGAATGATTTGATTCATTGCTTTCAATTTGTTGTTGAAATTATGTGCACTCTACAGAAACACTAAAAGAGGGAACAAGTTCTGTTCTTTTGATTTTGAGTTCTGATGAAATCTCAGCAGAATTTTGTGATTCTGGTCTAGGACATGAATCCAGAAGCAATGAAAATAGCGGGTTATAGATGTAATTTGCAGAGGAGCCTTTGCCTCATTCCAGCACAAGATGAAGAGCTGGTCTTGTGATCGAATTTTCATCAGAAAATGCAATCCAAAGTCTGAAGTAGGCCAAGGTTTGGAACACACCTAAAGGAACTGCAAATCCTGTCATGTTTAGCTAAGCAGGAGAAGACATGTGGCCCAAAGTGTTGGAGAAAGTGAGGGAGGGAGTTCAAGTTGTAGTTATCTGTATTTCAAGCATAGTAAAGAAGAGGGAGAGAAAGTCAACCTATCGACAGACAGGAAAGCCCATACTGTGGTCCAATTCTTCAATTGTCTTGTCGGATGCAAGAAGATGCCCATCAATGACCTCTAAAGATGTTGGATGTCATACCTTATTCAAGAGAGTATGTTGCGTCAAAGCAAAATCATGATCAATGAAACAGGAGCTAGCTCTTGACTCTAAAACAGGCAAGGCTACAATTGCAAGCAAATTAGAGGTAACAATTACTCGACTAGATGAAATGCAACTAGTATTGGAAGCTTATGCTAACTATTCTGTGAATTGTCCGACCAAATAGCTCTGATTTTAGAATAGACTCGCTAGTCTAACGACTCATCTCTGAAGCTCGTAGCTTCAAAACAATTGGATTTGGCATGAGAATTGGGCAAGCTACGATTTCCTGGTTATCGAGGCCCACTAAAATTGTGTTATTCTTCAAGTAGACTTGTTATCGAGTATCTTTTATTGGACAAAACCGAATAAGATGGGTTGAGACGCCATAATATTAACATAAACCGTTCACTCGTCAATAACGCCGTTGAGTGTATATGAATGTTTTTGGCACAAGCTTGATCAATTTCCATCATACACAGGTACCATTGTTTAATTATGAGCCTTGCAGACACCGGGGATTGTACTACAAGCACATTGCAAGAGAAGACTCGATCGAGGCCTTGAAGTTATCAGCTCCTAACGAAACTCAAAAATGCCGATTGTCAGAACTCTAACCCTTCTACTTTCCTAATCCTAACCCTAACCCTAACTACACTCGAGTCTCAGACAAAAACCTACCATTATGTTCAAGAAGAAGATATTTAGATTTAAGGGTACTTTTGAAGGCGAACATTACTGTAATTGAAGAAAGGCTTCATGTCAATTTCGTGTCAAAGTCATGTCAATTTAGGGCGAAGAAAACTGCAATTTACGGTTTCATGACAATATCATGTCAATGTCATACCACAAACCCTAGGCTTTCTTCCATAGCATCTTGAATGAAACTGTGACAATCTGTCTCGAAAGCACCAATCAACTAGATTAATCCATGGAAACTGAAAGAAGATCCATAATCAAAGGAATCTGGGACCACTTTTCCTTTCCACATTTCAAGACACCATATATAGTATATATATATATGCTCCACTGCATAAGAAATTACAACAGACTTCAAGTAGCACGCAAAAAGAAAAGGGAAAAAAAACAAACGAATGTTTGCTCGAGTCCATTCTACTTACTAGAGATTGAAAGTGTTGATGTTTTTCCGACATTTTTATTTGTACTCTTAATGAACCACAGCGGAAGGAAGACAGCTGCTGTGCTTCACAAGGGAACAAAAATAACAAACCAAAAAAGATGGGAAACGGACACTACATGACTGGAGTAGAAAGGAGAAGAATGGCTGGCTCAAGACATGAGCATGAGGGAGAGCAGGGCCACCATGGAAGAGAATGCCATAGCTGGAAGGGAAGAAGCAGGAAGTGAAGGTGCAGCAAAGCTCGGTGGAGGAGGTGGTGCATTGGATCCTGGCGAGGCACTGGATCCTGCCGAAGGGCTGGATCCAGGCGAGGGGCTCAATTCCGGCGATTCAGCTGGCGTTGCTGATGGTGCAGGGCCAACATTGATCCCAACAGCTGAGAAGAACCAAAAACGCGCATTAGAACACCGAAATGCATCAAAGTTTCAAAAACAAAACGAAAAAAACACGCCTTAGAATACCGAAATGCGTCAAAGTGTTAAAAACAACAAGAAAAAAGCGCGCATTAGAACACCGAAATGCGTCGGAGTGTTAACAACAAGAAGAAAAAAAACACGCATCAGAACGCTGAAATGCATCAAAGTTTTAAGACAACAAGAAAAAAAAAACACGCACTAAAACACTGAAATGCATCAAAGTTTTAAGACAAACATAAAAAGAAGCGCGCACTAGAAACACTGAAATGCATCAAAGTTTTAATTATTTTGCTAGGGCTAGCTCTTCTAAGGTTCTAGATCTAGGGTTACGGTTTGGGGTTCGAAAGGTTCTAGATTTGGGGTTTAGGTTTCAGGATACTAAGATTCTAGGGCTACTGTTTAGGGCTCGCATCGCTTTCGTTCCAAGGATTTCGAAGTCAGTATTTATGGCATTTTCAAGTGGTTGGGATTGACGTTTAGAGTTCAAAGGTTGATAATTCAACTGTTTAGGTTGTTGCAAAACTGTAAACCTCTTACCATTAACCCTTAGACACTGATCCCTTGAGATCCCTAACCACAAACCCTAAATCCCTGGAAGAGGCATTATTTCAACAGTGACGGTACCTGCACATTCAGAGACGTCAGGGGTGGTGAGGTTGCAGGCCGAGGGGAGTTCATTGGCAGTGGTGTAGTTGACTTGGATGGAATACAAGTTGATCAGGGTGGCATTGTAGAGCTGGCAGAGACAGATGGGCTCATTGGTGATGATAGGCGAGAGCTCGCTGCAGCATTTTCCTGATGGGGTTGTGCTGCCGTTACCCGTCACGTATTCGAGGCAATCCGAGAGGGTCAAGAGATCATTGAGGCATGTTGCTGAAGATATTGGCGCTTCAGCACCCGGAGTCAATGCTATGGCAGCACCACCAGCACCAGCACCAGCACCACCATCACCGCAAGAGGAAGGAAGGAAAAACAAGGGGATTTCATTTCAGCCAGCAAAATGCCAGGTGCCTTGCTTGCTAGCTATACTGCATAATGTGCTTTGGCAAGAAAAACGAAGAAAATCCGGGAGGACTTTGTGTCTTACCTACTGGGGGTAAAGCTACCGACGGAGAAGGGGCTTCCACTGCTGGAGAGGATGCCTCCCCTGTTGGAGACGGTGCAAGTGTTGGAGTAGCCGCAGATGGTGCTGATACTAACAAAAGATTCAAAAAGAAATTAAGGATCAGAACAACATTAGGTTCTTTTCAGCATACACAGACATGATCGAAAGAAAACATGAAACCGATCTGCTGCATCTATCTGAATGATGGGCTGTATGCTGGTTGTGTGGATTCTCATACACACACAGGGTGTCAAAAACATGGACGAATACAGCTACATTTTTGTGAACGATAGGTGGTGGGTGTCCATAAGCAAGCACACACATATACACAGATAAAAGAGAGGCTAACAAACATGAACAGAATCTCTACATTCTCGTGAATGATGTGTTTTTTTAGTGTTTTGTTTTGCCTTATGTACCTGGAGATGTGGATGCTACCGGGGCACTTGCGGGAGTAGAGCCAGGGACCGTAATACCAACAGCTGCTTGCAACAAAATATAAACAGAAATGTTAAAACTTTTGAAGGGTTCAGCCTTCAACCCCACCATGCAGAGCATGCAAGTTGCCCAGGATTCTTATAGTTGCGACATGCAAGGTGTTTGCGTGATGATGCCGCATGTTTGGGCTGAATATGAGCAGAAGCAAAACATGTTAGGTTGATGATGGCGCATGTTTGGGCTGGATATGAGCAGAAGCAAAAAAACATGTTTGCTTGATGATGGCGCATGTTTGGGCTGGATATGAGCAGCATTTGAGATGCATTTGGGCTGGGTTAAGTTGGATGTGGGCTGTATTTTGTTTGGGCTGATTTAAGTGAATGTGAAGTGTATTTGGGATGATTTAAACTGAATATGGGCTGTACTTGGGCTGTTTTAAGCTGCATGTCGGCTGTATTTGGGCTGATTTAAGCTGCATGTCGGCTGTATTTGGGCTGATTTAAGCTGCATGTGGGCTTGGATGATTTAGGCTGATTTGGGTTCGAATTGGGCCTAAATTTGGAGCTCGTTTGGGGCTTATTTGAAGCGGATTTGGGGCTTGCTTGGGCTGATTCAAGCTAAATATGAGCTTGGCTGACTTGGATTCAACTTGGAGCTGGATTTGGGCTCATTTAAACTTATTTTGAGCTGCTTTAAGCTGCATGTGGACTGTATTTGGGCTGATTTAAGCTGCATGTGGGCTCGGGTGATTTAGGCTGATTTGGGTTCAAATTGGGCCTAAATTTGGAGCTCGTTTGGGGCTTCTTTGGGCATATCTTGGGCTTATTTGGGGCGGATTTGGGGCTTGCTTGGGCTGATTCAAGCTAGATATGGGCTTGGCTGACTTGGATTCAACGTGGGGCTAGATTTGGGCTCATTTAAACTTATTTTGAGCTGATTTGGGGTAAAATATGGGGTTGGGTGGCTTGAATTCAGCTTGGGGCTAGATTTGGGCTCATTTGGACTCATTTTAGGCGGATTTGGGGTAAAATATGGGGTTGGGTGGCTTGAATTCAGCTTGGGGCTAGATTTGGGCTCATTTGGACTCATTTTAGGCGGATTTGGGGTAAAATATGGGGTTGGGTGGCTTGAATTCAGCTTGGGGCTAGATTTGGGCTCATTTGGACTTATTTTAGGCGGATTTGGGGTAAAATATGTGCTTGGATGACTTGGATTCAACTTGGGGCTAGATTAGGGCTCATTTGGACTTATTTTGGGCTAAATGTGGGTTCCCTAGGACTTATTTTGGGCTGATTTGGGGCTAAATGTGGGCTCCCTAGGACTGATTTTGGGCTGATTTGGGGCTAAATGTGGGCTCCCTAGGACTTATTTTGGGCTGATTTAAGCTAAATATGGGCTTGATGGGATTTGGGTTCAACTTGGGGCTAAGTTTGGGCTTATTTGGACTTATTTTGGGCTGATTTGGGCTGATTTGGGCTTATTTGGACTTATTTTGGGCTGATTTCAAGTGGATTTAAGCCGACTTGGGGCTGATTTCAGGTGGATTTAAGCCTATTTGGAGCTGATTTCAGGTGGATTTAAGCCTATTTGGAGCTGATTTCAAGTGGATTTAAGCCGACTTGGGGCCGATTTCGAGTGGATTTAAGCCGATTTAGGGCTGGATTTCAGGTGGATTTAAGCGGATTTGGGGTGATTTCAAGCGGATTTAAACCGATTTGGGGCTGATTTCAAGCGGATTTAAGCCGATTTGGGGCTGATCGAGCAGCGAGACATACCTTGACATTCGCTGGTGGGCGGGGTGGTGAGATTGCAGACGGAAGGGAGGGCAGAGGCGGCGGTGTAGTTGATGGTGAGGCCGAAGGAGGAGACGAGCGTGGAGTTGTAGAGCTGGCAGAGGCAGATGGGCTCGCCGTCGATGACGCCCGAGAGCTCGGTGCAGCAGGAAGCAGGGGGGCCGACGCTGCCGTTCCCCGTGACGAAGGCGAGGCAATCGGTGAGCGTGAGCAGCGACGAGACGCAGTCGGTGGAGGAGGAGGAGGAGGAGGAGGGGCTCGCCGCCTGCTGCTGCTGCTGCTGCGCGCTTGACGGCAAGCACAGCAAGGACATGGCGATGGCGATGGCGATGGAGGCGACTACCCACGGCTTCTTCGTCGTCATCATCGTCGTCGTCGTCGAGCTCTGCTTCAACAACCCGACTGCTGCTGCTTCTTCTTCTTCTTCTGCTTCTTCTTCTGCTTCTGCTTCTTTGATTGCTGCAGTAGCACTCCCGCGCTTGTTCTGGACTCTTCGAAGGATCCTTCCCTTCCTTCTCCCTGTTACCCGCTTCTTTCTTTAGCTACTGCTCCTGCTTCTTCTTCTTCTTCTTCTTCTTCTTGCTTCTGCTTCTTCTTCTTCTATTGCTTCTTCTTCTGCTTCTTCTTCCGCTGTCTGTGCCCCACTGCTTTTGCGCTGCGCTGTTCCTGCTTCCTGTTCCTCCCCAGCTGCTGCTGCTGATGATGATGATGATGATGATGACGGATCCTTCCTCCACCTTCCTTTGAATGAGAGGTCGAGAGAGAAGAAGAACAGAGAGAAAGGGAAAAAAAAGGGGGGCTATCGAGCTTCCTTCTCCTGCTTCCTTCCTCGCTTCCTGCTTCTCCCTTCTTCTTCTTCTTCTTCTTCTTCCTCTGCTTCCTGCTGCTTCTTCTTCTTCTCTCTGCTTTAATGGCGGGGGGAGGAGCTTGTCACGGCTCTGCTTTCATGTTCATGGCCGCCTTCTTCTTCCTTCTTCTTCTTCTTCTTCTTCTTCTTCCATGAAGAGTGTCTGCAGATTTCAGTTGATGACAAAAACAGGTACACATGCATGCATGCACATACCTGCACATGTACATGCACATGCACGCGCACATGCACGCGCACATGCACCCGCACATACATACATACATACATACGTACGTACGTACCGTACCGTACCGTAGCATTCATGCATGGCGGAATGCAGGGCATGCATGCATGCAGGTTTGCGCATGTTGTATACCGGCTTGCACGCATGCATGCACACATGCAGGCATGCATGGAAGAGGCACATGGATGCATGGCATGCATGAAGGCTGTGCAAGTGGGAAGGAGGTGGTGACGCGCATACATACATGCACATACACACCCACGCATGCATACATACACATACATTCATACATGCATACACATACATTCATACATGCATACACATACATTCATACATGCATACACATACATGCATACGCACACATACATGCATACGCACCCACATGCATACACATACATACACGCTCACACACATGCATGCATGTGCATAATGCATATGGATGGATGGATGGATGGATGGATGGATGAGGCCCAGACTCATTATAAAAAACCACCTCCAGTTTCTGATGCGATTAAGGAAAATTTCGGTCCGCGGAATTGTTTCGCACTCAGAAGAGAAGAGAGAAGAAGAAGAAGAAGAGGTGCCGACGAATACGATAAGCGCGGTTTCCGCTACGTTCAGCCCGTGATTCCACCTCTGTAAGCAGTCGTAGCAGTCGCGAGTGATCCGATGCGGAATTTACCCATTCCTGGGGTTTTTTACTGCATGCAAACCCATCTCGGCATTTTGCTTTTCATAACTAATGACATGCTAGATTCTCTGCTGGGAGGAAACACCAAAAATTGTAGGGCAATTGAATGGGGGGGGTTAGTTAATTAGCTTGGAAATGCCTTCCATGCAGGTTTAGCTGCTAGCTTGAAATGCCAGGTTTAGTTAGCTTGAATGCCCTTCCCATGCAGGTTTTTTTAGCTTGAATGCCCTCCATGCAAGAAGGTGATGGGGCAAAAGCCATGCATGCATGGTATGCATGTAATCCATTTATGTGTATGAAGGTATGAATGTATATATGTATGTATGTGTGTGTGTGTATGTATGGATGCAATCCCCACATCTACACCATCTTTGTATCTAATCTACCTCATTTAACAACCTGCAACAACCTCCTTATCATCATTCATTATTGCCTTTAAACTTTCCTTTTCCTTTTCCCTTTCTTCTCCTTCTTCACCATTTTAGCTCCACCAAACCAAAACTCTTTTCCTCTTCCTCCACTTCCCCCCCCCCTGATTCCAAGGCTTTTTTCTTCTTCATTCTTCTTCATTCCTTCTCTTCAAAAATGAAAACACAAATTTTTTTAAAACAAAACCCACCTCCACTGACTTGACTACAAAAAAACAAACAAGAAAACAGTGGGGAAAACCCAAATGTTTTTATAAAGCTTTTCCACATCATCACTCAACAGGTTTTTGGAGGGCTTTTTAGGGCTTTTTAGGGCTTTTTTAGGGCTTTTTTAGGGCTTGCACATTCTCAAGGAACATGGCTTTGTTTTAGGGTTCAGGGTTTTAGGGTTTTACTCCAAGATTTAGCGACTCTTGGATCATGTTCAATGCAAATGTGTTTTGTTTGATTGAGATCTATGAATTTTGTCCCCCTCCCTCGTCCACCATCGCCCACCCATCGGCAACAAGCGTGTACGTATGATGAACGAACGCGAAGACAAGACTATCATAACAAACAGTTGTCCGAAACTTGTCTCTTCTCTCCCCCAAGGTCAAAAAATCGGTATGTGTCGTAAATGCTCCAAGTAAGGGATAGCAATTTAATGCATTTGGGGTTGTAGTAGTAGAAGCAAGTGCTAGTGGGTGATGGTCTCTTGTCCGGTGGCATTCAGTGCTGCGAACCGCAACCATGGATTGTAATATTCACATTCGTTGAAAGAAAAAAAAATTCACGGGAGAATCACCGTTCTTGTTTTTTGCCTGACAGAGTTGTAGATTTATATCTTTTAACGCCTGCTAGAAATCAACACCAAATCACTCAATTGTGAGCTCCATTAGTATCTAATTAGTTAATTGGTTATCGCCAAATCCTCGCGTCAACCAATTAATTAGATTCCAAAATCAGGATTGGCTTTTGCTAACCGAATGGAGTAAAGGATTCGATTAGGATCAATTAGTGAGCAGCAATCAGGAATAAAATCAATTAGCGTTATACCAGTGAAACTAAACTGCGTTATTATCTATGATTTTGTTTGGCGTTTTTCCGGTTATTCTCCCAAGTATCAAACATAAAGATACGATGTATCGTGCGCATAACATTCTTTCCATTCGATCTAATGTTTACAATAAAGTCCGGCGTACTGGTAAAAGAAAAGGGATTTGTTGGTTTCTATTTTGTGATTTGAAATCCTTAATTACTTTTCTTATTTCACATAATTTACTCTACGAAACGAATGTTTTCTCTTACACTTTACAGGGTTTTTCTTATTCTCGAACAATACTTTTATACTTGAATACGAATACACGAATATATGTATATATTCTTGATTATGATCGATAATGGAGCCAAACTTAGCCACATATGTATTGGGGCATTTAGACCACCTGAATTCCCACATGCATAGCTAATAGTATCCTTTGTTTTGTCGGCAAGTAACCAATCGCAGCTGCGAATCGTAGACACATATATATATGTACGAATGCAGGCACATTTGTGTAGCCATTTGACATTAATCAATACTAATGAAAGGAGTTTTTAAAACGAAAAACAAAAAGAAACGAAACATTTGGCAGCAGCAGCGTCGATGACCGGTGTGTTCGAGACTTTGAATCATAGAGGAAAAAAAATTAAAAAAATCCTTCTCTGTCTCTCTATGTTCTCGGCTTCCACGAACGACATCCGCATCGTCGTGATCGAGGGAATCAAAAGATCTCGGAATCCACAAGAATCGCGTCCAATCGCGGTTCCGATTTAGAAAGTAACACAAACTTTATACGATCGGCCGATTAAAAACCCAACAAAAAAAAAAGGGGGGTGGCAATTGTGGGTAGTAGAATCAGAGACAAAAAAAATGATGGAAACCAAACAACAATGGACTCCGATCCGGCGTCAAAGATTCGTGTGAATCGTTCGACTTTCTTTTATGCACCAAGCTAAAAGGAGCGAGCGATCACGTCGAAAACCTTCTTCCTTTATTTCACATTGTGAATGCACTTGACACGATCTCGCGTCGAAGCCAATCTGGCATTGGCAGAGAGCGAGAGATCTTGATGAGCATCAAAGCCCAAAGACGCTAAAAAATGGGTCGAGAATGAAAGCAAACGTATGGACTCCTGACTAATGGGAAAGTAGCTTCATTTTGGAAAAAAAAGAAAAGAAAGCAAACGTATGGATTCCTAACTAATGGAAAAGTAGCTTCATTTTGGAAAAAGAAGAAAAGAAAAACAAACGTATGGAGTTAAGTAGTATATACTACTACTGTAAACAGACTCATCTGTTGCTTTTGTCGCGATTGCTTCTCGATCCTCACGGCAGAAGAAGCAGGGCACTGGAGATGAGCGCGACGAGCAGAGGCGATGGCGAAGAAGAATCCGGCGCTGCAAAGCTGGGCGTGCTCGAGCCCCTCGAATTCGGCATGCCTCCTCCGCCTGCAGATTGAACGAAGATCATCAGGCATCTCTGCAAAACAAAAACCTTTCGAAACTCGTCGCGAATTCGACGGATCGGGAAATGCTCTCGATCTCTCTCTCTCTCTCTCTCTGTCTCAATGTGTATGGGCGCAAATGTCGAGTGCATCCGGATTCGCATTCGGATTGGAAGCGAAACGGATGCGTTTTTCGGGAAGGAGTGGAAGAAGAGCGGAGAACGGCGATGCATAATACTACCTGGGGGCTCCGCGATGGAGGAGGTCGCGGGCACAGGAATCCCTACAACTGCAACACGCGGAAAACAAACGTGCACAATGTAAGCACGACAAACGTGTTTGAAGAGCCCAATCGAACCGTTTTGAAAACAGTTGGAAACGTCGGATGTTGAACTTTTAGCATTTTTTGTAACAATCACTTTAGAGACTACCATGGGGGTTTAGCTCAAGAGAATTCGATGGAACTTTTGTAAAACATGCTAAGAGAATTTTCAACTTACTGTGATTTTTTATTTTTATATATACAACTATGATCATTCGCTATGAATTCGATTCGTCGCCCTTGTTGTTTTTTTTCGTCTATTTGAATTGTGAACATTCTTGTTTTATAAGGATATATTCGTAGCTTGTTTTGTTTCCGCTGGCTACCGTTTTAAATCCAGCTTCAAAGACCGATTACCATACACGTTTGATTGAAACATTCGCGGCCACGAACACAAACAATAAATGAACGATTCATTCAATGGACCGCGTATGGATTGTGTGTACGTACGTACGAATACATGTACACGTACACGGTGCACTGGTGCAAAGATCCACGGGAGAACAATGACACAAGCACGTATGTCTGAGAGCATGCAGGGTTTTCGGGGTAAAACGTCATTTGTGCGATGATGAACGTGTGGATGGATTCGAACACGTGACCTTCAGATCTTTCAGCGGCGAACTGCGTACATGCGCATGCGTCACGAGGGGAACTGAGTTCTGTGGCTTCTTACGGAGGCAGTCGGAGGGGGGCGGAGCAGTGAGGCTGCAAGCAGCGGGCAGATGAGTAGCCGAACTGTAGTTGATCCGGAGCCCGAAAGCCGAGATGAGCGACGCGTTGTAGAGCTGGCAGAGGCAGATGGGCTCATCGCGGACGACGCCCGACAGATCGTCGCAGCACGCGGGCGTCGGGCCCACGCTCGCGTTGCCGATCGCATACTGGAGGCAGCCCGAGAGCTCGACGAGCGATCTCGCGCAACTGATCTGTGGCGGAGATGCTGGGGAAGAAGAAGAAGAAGAAGAAGAAGAAGAAGCAGAAGAAGCTGCTTCAGTTAGCGAAGCTGGTGCCGCTACGAGTAGCAGTAGCAGCAGCAGCAGCAGAAGTAACAGCGTCCTCGGCCTCATCTCTCCTGCCCTTTGTCCTATTTCTCTGATGCCCCTGGCCTCTGTTTTCGAGCAGGAGCAATCTGCAGAACTCACCACCGCTCCTCTGCATCATCGCATATCTGTACGTTATATATATATATATATATCTGCTGTATCTGGCTCTCTGTTTCGGCGATCGCATGACGCGGCAAACTGCATCGATTCATCTGTGCTGCTCCCCTGCACTGTGCCGATCGCATGACCTCGGTTCCCCGCACTCCTCTCCCTTCCCGGCGCCGCAAAAGCAGCTTTCGATGTCTCAAGACCAGCTTGACCATGGCAGAACCAAAAAAAAAAAAAAAAAGGGGAGAGAATTTACAAGAATGCCCTTCTGCGACTCTCGCGTTGCTTGTCAGGACTCTCGAGTCTAGATTGCCCCCCCCTGACCTCCACCATTTGGAATTGTCACCATGCCCCTTCATGGCTCACAATACAAGGCTCGTTCGTCTTAACCTTAATCTTAACCTTGATCTTAACCTTGATCTTAACCTTGATCTTAACCTTAACCTTAACCTTAATCTTAACCTTAATCTTAACCTTAATCTTGACCTTAATCTTTAAAAGCAGGATGCCGAAAAAGCCACATAAAAAACAGGAGCAGCTGTTTGTCTCGATCTGGCGGCCATCGAGGAGGCGATTCCGAGGAAACGGTTTCTAACCACGACTGCAACCGAAGGAAGATCAGCAACCCGCTAACGATGCGATCCGATCTGTTATTCGCAAGCGCGATTAAGCGACTAACGATGGAGGAAGGACCGAGCAACGGAGTACACACATACACAGAGTGTGGGTTTTTAACTAGGGTTTGCTTTCAACCAGGGTTAGGCGAAAGCTTCCCTCCTTCTAACTAGGGTTGGCTTTCAACCAGGGTTCTTTCTCTTAACCATGGTTTGTTTAACCAGGGTTAAATAGTAACCAGAGTTAGCTCACCTTCTTCCCGCACACAGCTCAATCCATGGAAGGTTCTTGGAGCAGACAGACCGCGCAATGAATGGCATCATCCAATCGAGTTCCCTTCTCCATCCTTCAAGCCCCGCTCTTCCCATGGAACGGCTTGGAGCGCCGCCCTGCCTTCCGCCTGCAACAACCCATGTAAGTCCATTCCAACCCACCTCTACGCTGACGAATCGGGCACAGGAGCTAGACTTGCCTTCCATGGATAGCATCATGGATGCTTTGCATGAGTGTTATGCCTCCAAAGACGCCTCCCTGATTCACCTCACATCCTTCGCTATGCAATTCAATGGCCTCGAGGCGCATCCCACACTCGGTAACTACTTGGCCTCGATCCTCGTCGGCTGCGGAAACATGCCGAGTGCTGAGAATGTGTTTCACAGATGCATGAATCGAAATGAACGCTCGTGGAATTCTATCATTCAATGGTATATTGACAATGGGCATCTCGAAAGCGCATTCGGCTTGTATTGGAGAATGTTAGAGGATCACGTGGTTCCTAATAGGTATACATTCCAGTCGGTTTTGAAAGCCTGTGTGAAGATGGGATCATTGCAAAGAGGCCAGACAATCCACGGCGAGATTGTAAAATGGGGATTCGATATCGATTCTTCAGTTGGAAGCACTCTGGTTGACGTGTATGCAAAACTGGATGCTCTCGTCGAAGCGCAAGACGTGTTTGATAACCTTGTTTCTCGAGATGTAGTGTCATGGACAACGCTAATCACACAGTATGCTGAGCACAATATGGGAGAGAGAGCTCTCACGTGTTTTGATCGCATGCAACATGAGGGTGTGATCCCAAACGCTATCACGTATGTAGGTTCTTTCAGAGCCTCTGGTGATACACAATCCATAGGAAGAGCCCATAACATGCACGCTGACATCACGAAATTGGGTCTCGAAAAAGAGTCTTTTATCGGGAGCGCTCTCGTGGAAGTTTATTGCAAATGTGGATATCCAGAAGAAGCACAATATGTGTTCGATCACCTCCTTGACAAGGACATAGTATCATGGACTGCACTGGTCTCAGGTTATGCCAATCATGGCTATGAAAATGAAGCACTGAACTGTCTTGAAAGAATGAAATCAGACAACATGCATCCTAACATGGTTACATATGTGTGTAGCTTAAAAGCATGTGGCAATCTAGGATATACGGATAAGGCTTGGGAACTACATGCTGAGATAGTAAAGGAAGGGAACATAAACGATCCTTGTCTTGGAACTGCTTTGGTGGATTTGTATTCAAAATGTGGTTTACTTTCTGAAGCGTATGATGTTTTCAGTGAGCTGTGTGTGCAAAGCGTTGTTTCCTGGACTGCCTTAATTGCAGGGTATGTTGAGCATGGCGATGGAGAAGAGGGATTGTCATGTTTCAAAAAGATGCAAAGTGATGGGATTTCCCCTGATATAGTCACATATATTTGCTGCTTTAAAGCTTGTTGTAGGATTGGATTCATCGGACAAGGGTTCGAGTTGCATTCTAGTATCATTGAAAGAGGATTTGATGAAGATCCATCTGTTCTCAATGTCCTTGTTGCTATGTACTCGAAATGTGGATTTCTCATTGAAGCTGAAGCCATGATCGCTAAATTGTCGGTTAGTACAAATATAGCCTGGACATCATTGATTGCAGGATATGCTGAATACGGTGATGACCACAAAGCTTTGCGTAGCATTGAGAAAATGCAAAATGGTAGCATTTCTTTGGATTCGGTTGCATTGATTTCCGGACTGAAAGCTTGCAGCCACATTCATGCCTTTGAGAGAGGTCGAGAATTGCATTCTCATATAGTAAAAACTGGCCTTGAGAAAGAGCTCTACATTGGAGGCACTCTAGTTGATATGTACGCATGTTGCGGTTTGTTTAGCGAAGCTGAAGAGGTGCTGGAAGAACAGCCAGACAAGAGTATAGCCTTATGGAATGCTCTAATGATGGGGTATGCTGAAAATGGTCTTGACGAGAAGGCATTGAATTGTTTGGTATGTATGCAAGAGAACGGGATGGCTCCGGATGCAGTCTCACTAGTTTGTGCTTTAAAAGTTTTGAGTGGAATGGGAGCAATTACTGCAGGGCAGAAGTTGCATTCTGCGATAATCAAAATCGGATTTGAGACTGACAATCATATTGCCAATACTCTAGTGGACATGTATGCCAAGTGTGGCTCACTCAAAGAAGCACAAGCTGTGTTCACCAAATTGCAAAGTAGAGATGTGATATCGTGGACGGGGTTAATTCTAGGCTTTGCGTGCCAAGGAGAGAACAAACAAGCGCTTCGTATGTTTAAAGAAATGAAAGATGATGGCCTACATCCTGACAAGGTCATCATCCTTGGACTTCTCAGTGCATGCAGCCATTCTGGGCTTGTAGATGAAGGGCATAAAATATTTCAACAGAATAGTAGAGATTACGTACCGTCAATTGAGCACCACAATTGCCTGATCGATCTGTTTGGTAGAGCCGGGCAGCTTGAAAAAGCGATACGAGTCCTAGATGATATGCCTTTTCAACCTGATTTTATGACATGGAGTATGATGCTGAGTTCATGCCATAAATGGGGTTATGTGGAGCTCGCTAGACATGCTTTTGAATGTGCCATGGTGTTAGATAGCGAAGATGTTTCAGGTTTTATCTTGATGTCCAATCTGTATGCGGATGATCAAAACTGATCGAGTAAATAGAAAGACAGGCTGCTTATCCATCAAGCTGATGCACATGAAGCCGAATTATGGCAGGATACTCGCAGAATTATGGCAAGAAAGAAAATTCTAGTCTTCTTAGAACTTCAAAAAGGATAGTTTATGCATCAAGAGAGCTACATCAGGACACAGGTGCTGGAAATGCAAAGAGAACTCCAACACAAATCCATAAAAGGTGCTGGAAATGCAAAGAGAACTCCGACACAAATCCATAAAACCCAAAACAAAGAACCTTCAATAGTTAAAATGAATACTATGTACAATATCATAATGGAAGCCATTTCTATTGATACAAACTTACTGTGTTTTCAGAGTTGTTGATGATATAAATGTGTAGCACAGAATGAAATGCCATAACAACTGATGCAAAACAGTCACGACCCATTAACATCTGTGAATCAATGGAAATGCAGAATCAGTTTGGAACAGGATGAAACCGGTAATAGTCACCAGGTATTGAAAAAGAAGGAAAGGAGCTTTTGTTACTCAATAATCCGACAATGTACAAATGATATACAGTATCAGAGCATATCATGACTTCATGATTGAAGACCAAATGAGAAATAAGCCCTACATTCAATGGAAATGCAGAATCAGTTTGGAACAGGATGAAACTGGTAATAGTCACCAGGTATTGAAAAAGAAGGAAAGGAGCTTTTGTTACTCAATAATCCGACTATGTACAAATGATATACAGTATCAGAGTTTATCATGACTTCATGATTGAAGACCAAATGAGAATTAAGCCCTACATTCATTTAATCTTTACATCAATCATGGGTGGTGATCTTCATCTTCGATTCTTAAACACTGACACTCAAATCTCGGAGCACCTAATTGAGGATTTTTATGACAGACCTTTGTGCCATTCTGGAATAGATGGCAAGACCGTTTTGACAAAAAAATCTCCGAAAGTTCTCATCATCGGTAGAATGATGATGGATTGCTAGCTCTAGTTAGCAAAACAGGGAATTTGTAAGGACTTTTGTATGATTATTGGTTCCCTATGTCCCCAAGGTTATAACGGGCTTCTTGAATGGGTGAATTGTAGGTAACCTCCAGAAAGGAAATAATGGGAAACAATTGGGTAGTAATGTATATCTCTTTAGCTTAGATAAGCTGATTCTAAATTCCTCATGGTTGAGCTAGTCTTTCTGCTTCATCCTGCAAGATTGTGGTGCCATAGCTGCGTGTTTGGGGTAACAACGATTTATCTTCTTGAAAAGGAAACCTTGTTCTGATTTGAATCCTCCATCTTTCAACCAAACTTTGTCTGCACAACAAAAGAAAATTCTTGGGTCACTTTCTTAGAAGACTTTCTGCTCAGAAGGATAATTAATCTTCAGGAATTATTGCTAACGACAATAATATGTTTTGTAATAGATTCCTGTAGGGATTAAAAACTCGATTCACATGCTACAGCAATGAAATCACCTACCATCTTGTCAATGATGAAATATTGTGTTTGAACTCTAAACCCTGAACCCTTAAGAATGTGAAAAGTAAACCAAGCAGCTTAAAATATTTCTGCATGGCATTGCTGAACGTCAATTTCCATCTCATCAACAATTTAATCATTGGTGTGGATGGAGTGCAGTTCCAGTGTTATTAGATAGAAACGGCTTCTGGCGATTAAAAAAGCTATACCCCAGAAACTTTACTATAACTTTACACGTTCACACCTGCATACCTTACAGTATTTAACTCTTTTTCTATTTCATTACTAAAACTATCATCCACATGCCATTGTTATTTCTTAGGCCAATGGGGGGCAGAATAGAAAGGAACAAAATTGATCTCAAATTTGATTAAGACTTCCCAAAACTGTTACCTTTCAATTTTGGTATTACGCCGTGCCAGGATTACAGTTATCAATACTAGCACCATAAAAGAGCATAGATGTTGCATTGTATGGCCACTAACACCATAATTAGTCCATCTATATATCTTCTTGTCCATGACTTCCTCGAGCTTTGCAAGTAAATACAAACCTGTCCAAAAGAATGAAACCATTGAATTAACACCACCGACAAACAAAAGATTTATAGTCTGAAAACTGTTTTACTGTTTTAAAACATTGATGCACACACCTGCACACCACAGCCAATACAGAGAATGTGTGTATCTTGACGGTAAAGTTATGGCCATAGTTGGTATTAAAATATAAGGTACCAATTGCATGATCACATATGGGCGTAGGTCATTTGAAAACCTGCAATAGATAGAACATTCATCATATCCAGATAGAACGCAAATGGAAACAAGCATACATACATCATCAGAAACATGTATATACACTGCCCTAATCACCTCGCACAAGTATGATTATTATATCATATTTTTATATGCAAAGCACATCAAAATGTGCAAGTGGAGTGGCATGAAGGACCCAATTTCGAACCTAAGCTATAATATGAGACTGCGGGCACAGCTTTCAATACCCTATTTGGATGAAACATAATATTCTCAGTCAATACTGAGCGAAGAGAAATGCATTAGGCGTCCTGCTCTATGACTTTCTTTAGCATCAAATACAGAAGATCTTCAAAGTTTGAGAATGAGAGAAGACGAGACAATGCAGCATATACTATTTCACCTTTTCTAGGCTTTAATTTAAGATAAGGGTTAGAGAAACAGCAGACATTATCTACACTGCTATGCAATCCAATTTTTGAATTCTACAAACAGGGAGATCCAGATACAGGTTCTTTTCTTCTATCACTTTCATTCCCCACCATTTGGTTAGCAAGAATGCTTTCTACCAGCTCGTAAAATGAATTATGTTGTTCCCATTAGTATACTGCCATCATCATCTTTCCAATTTCCTTAGCTTTTCATTAAAGAAAGAAGTATTCAATCATACCTCCAATAGGCAACACTGAGAATGCCTGAAAAAAGTAGTGGAAATAATAAGAATGTTCCTTTCCGTTCATCGATTCTCTCTATGATAAAGATGGCCATTAGTGATGAAAATGCGATGTTCATCTACACATCAGAAAAAATAGAATGAGCCATAGGAGTGTATGCTTGTAAGATTTTATAATGCTAAAAAATTATTGTGGAGAGTTTTATAAGGAATTTCAGCTAGTCATAATATTCAAAATATTCTGTTCTCTTTTCATGTTTTTTTATTAGCATCATAGATTCATTCCATCAATCATAGTAAGATAAGATTAATAGGAAAGGAAAAATACTGAATAAAATAGTGCAAAGTGGAGTGAGAGAAGACATGGAAGTGAAATTTAATAAATGCCAATTAAGAAATTATAGAATGGAAAAAAATTTATATATGTGTTGTTTTCCATGCGATTAGGCACCTCATTCTGATTTATTTCTTTATGTTTCAAATTTATCTAGAGACCGTGCATAAATAAGACAAAAGATCCTCAAAAACCACCAGATCCAATAATAGTTGATGACGTTCAAAAAGCCTGGGACAATAGAAATTGATAGGGAATGGCATCCCCATGCCCAGGATACCTTGCTGCCTTAGAGGAAGGGATCAAAGCTGAACACATTATCCAATCACACATGTGCTGCAAAGTGAAGGCACATTGGGACACAAGACTGTAACATAGCTAGCAAGATCTAAATGGCATGGTATCACATAATATCTCACAAAATCTCCACAAGCTAGCCCAAAAGTTATCAAGGGTTACGAGTAGGTACTGAAATGAACTATCAAAGAGGTGTCTGACACAACAAACAGCCCAGAAGAGATAGCTAAGTTGAGAGAGAGAAAGAAATAAGATAGAAAAAACGACTGAACAGTTTAGAAAAGATTGATTCTATGCTGTCAGACTTACTGGAAGGCGGTCCCACATGAGCCTTGCATCATCTGGTTTCATATGATAATAAGCAGAACCAAAAGCTGTTGCTGTCACCCCAGCATAAAAGCATGCCCATCCCAAGACTTCACCTCTGATGCTGTATATATTTGATGCACTAAATGTGAGTATGCAAGTTGAAACTGGAGCCCAAAATCATTGAAGACCATCTACCTTACACCAAAATAGTTCCCATGAAGGCATAGGACCAATCCAACAACTCCAACTATCAGGAAAGGGAATGTTGAGATCACATTCAACGAATTTGGAACACCTGCAAAATAGATCTTACTTAGGCGGCAGTTGGTTCTCAACTTAATCTATGTATAGCTTGAGAAGCACATTAAAGTAGAAACAATAGCAGGTTAACACTGTATTCAATAATTAAAGATCAATAAAAAATGTGCTTTATTTTGAAAAAGAATACCACAATGAGATGACAGAGCTTTTCCTTCTACAAAGAAATTATAGCATTAGAGACGAAAATTCTAAAAATTTGCACTCAATGTCTACAGAGACCGTTCTGAGCTAATAATTGAGGTGATGATCTGCTGGTGTGTATCCACTTATTAGTATTTAACAAAATGTCAAAGATTTAGTTTGTATAAATCATTAGATGCAGTACAAACCAGCAAAACAACTAGACATAACAAGGGAATCATTTGTCCCTATGAAATGGTATGATTAATAGACCAATACAAAATGCAAATACAATGGCAGACTAGTGAACATATTTGGAGCTCCTCAAGCACCAATGCACCAGATATTTCTAGCATTACAGCAAGTTGGATCTCAATCTTCTAATATGCAAACACACTCCTATGGCATTGAAGATAAAACTTTTCCATTATCACCAAACAGTATTGGCCATGTACAAGGTTCCCTTTGATGACGTAGTGTTGCATACACAGTACATCCCATAAAGAAATTGTCATCAAGGAACGTTACTCGACATTGATCAAAACAATTAGAAATTGTCATTTCAGAGAGGCTGCATGTGTTAAGTTCATTAATACCGCTCGAAGCATCCATGACAACGTTAATGGATCCTTTATCACACCAAATGGAAAAGTCGAAGTCTTGAATGAGCTCCACCCATCATGCTTTGTGACTCATTAAGGCTTGTTCCACAGTAATATTTCAAAGATCGGCATTCTATTGTTATCATAAAATGTGTTCGATACAGGTAGTATCCTCCAGTTATTAACTCTATGAACGACCGCAAACAGTTCTCTTTTGAAGACATCAACAATGAGTACAAGAAAGTTTCTTACTCTCACATGCAACTGATGTGCTACTTGGTTTAATACCACCCCTACATAATCACTTGCATCGGTTTTAACCTCACAAGGTTTATTCAAGTTACACCGTGATAACTTATAAGAGGTTATGATTATAAGGGAAAAATAAAGAAACAAACAGAAGTAAATAAACCAAATTTCCAGTAGCAAGTCTTCTACTTTGGCATCTGAGCTCCAAATGTATGGGTAGCTCGACCACATGACAAAATAAATGTTACGTGCATTCTATTACATTACGTAAACATGTACTAATTTACCTACTTCCGAGTATACACTTCACAGAAGCATGAGATCTACCTAGAGAACCATGGAAACTGCATTGGGTTTCAAAGCTATATATTTTCATTTAAGGAAATAGGTATAAAATAAAACGAATAAGCAAGGGATAAAGGCGTCGAGCTTTGAAGCATCGCATTTTATTTGAGGAAGTAGTGTAGAAAAAATTAGAAAAGAACAAACTGAACAGAAAAAGAAAGATTTTGAATGCGAATCCTCCGGATGACAGAAAGAAAAGGATCTAGAGAATAAAAAAAAGGGATGATAATAAAACTTCAAAAATCTAAGAATGAAAGAAATTCAAGGTCCAAAATTTCAAAACCAAGTTAAAATTGAAACTACAAATTAGTCAAATTGTTTTCCACAATGCAAGAGTACGATTTTGAAATATTTGAAAAAGAAAAAAATTAGGACGAGAACTAAAACTTGAAATTCACGTCGGAAATCAAAGAAATGATTATAAAAAAAAAATCGAAGCCAGGGAACCAACTTAGGAATTGAAAAGTAGGAACCAACGCGGGAAAGAAAGATAAGGGATTCAAACGCAAGGAGCTTACCGATAAGGTTCCGCCGATCCGAGAATCTGTGGTAAGACTGAGGCTGGTGGAGCCGCGGGGTGAAGAGCATGAAGGCGAAGAAGAAGGCGAGTGCGATGCCCAAGAGGAGGCTCTTGTGCTCATGGAAGCCGGAGGCAGCTCCCTGCAGCCTCACGAAGCTCTTCTTCATCGATGGAGGAGGCGGGAGTCGGGAATCGGGAATCGGCGATCAGAATTGGGATGAATGGAGAAGGCGAAGAAGAAAGGTCTCTGAGAAGAAGAAGAAGAAGAAGAAAGAAGAAGAAAGAAGAAGAAGAAGAAGAAGGATTTTACCTCTTCTGAGGTTTTCACTATTTACAAAACTACCCCCATCTGCTGTGGAGCATCAAAAGTTTCCACTATTTGCAAACAAATGCCCCTCTCTCTTCAGAAACATCTTTGATTCTTTCTACACAAATTCTTCCCTGATTAATCCCCATCCAAAACACCCACCCAGAAGAAAGCCGGTGCTCGAATCGCACGATTCGTCATTTCCGGTCTCCGATGATTAATCTGTTTCTGCTGCTCTACGAAGATACTCCGTCGCTGTTTTGTTTTCGCCTGATTTTGCACGCTGAGATCCGCTCGTTTCCGCCCAGATCTGCACGCGATGACGCCGATGGTGCGCGTTAATAAATTATCGTGTGCACTATGTGTCCACTCTCGGCTCGGCTCGGTTCGGGGAATGACCCCACCCCTGGCAGCACGGCCTGACCCCCGCGATCTATGTTTTTCCAGGCTCGATCCGATCCGTCACGAGCGCAGATAGATGCCTGTCTCGCTGCGGTAATTCGCAATGACGCGAATCATCTTCGGAAAAGCTCTTTATCCATTGGAATATATTTATGTTCGATTGCGCTGGGGTTCGCGTTCATGCAGAGAAGCTTCGCACGCGTCGACAGGGGCAAACGCTTGTCGGAGTTCGAGCCCCATGCAAACACAAAAAGCCCTGGAAGTGCATGTGCCACGAGCTCGCAAAAGAGAGGAGTTCCAGAGAAAGGAGAACAGATCGGAGTCGTGGCAAAGCAAACGAACGAGGAAGGAAAGAAATCGGTTCATTAATCTTAACAAACAGCCCACGAATCCCGTCGCCCTTAGAGTTCATGCTCTTGCTGATTAAAGATGATGATTTCGCAAGCTTTGACTTCGTCGTTGAAGCGTTAGATGCATTCGCGGTGCCCATGCGGAGAGGAGGATCTTTGGAGATGTGTGCGGCATTCGCCGCAAACCTAAGATTAGGATATGTGTTTGCGATTTTCTCGGATCGATCTGAGCTGTGATTCAATGTGATTGTAGTAATGCCTTCACTCGAATCCGATCGGAACGAGCTCGATCATCGTGTCAACCCTCGCGCTCCTCATACCATGGAAACGCTGCGTGTGGACATCGATCGAAATGGGCCGATAATGCGAAAGCCGAATGCGTGCAATCTGAACACGAGTTAGGTTGAAAACCCCTTTCTCTTAATAGGGCTCGAACCACGTGGATTAATAGCGCTTTTAGCTTGTGTTATAGGAGGCGCTATTTTCGGCTGAAGTTTGAACTGTAGGAGATATATGGGGTTTAATGCTTGATTAGTGTGGAAATCTAAAGCTACATACCAACTGTACGTCGCAATGGAGCACGGAGGATGGGGCTATGAGTGACCAGGAAAGAGATAAAGAGCAGCAAGAACACGGAAACAAGCACAAAAGGGTGGGGCAATACAACGAGAAGAATAGATTGATGCGTGAGCTATTCATGCTAAAGTGCTAACCAGAGAATTAGGAGTTCAATTTGTATGTGACTTGCATGCATTGTTCTCGCTAAATATTTTAGGACGGGCGGGTTAAAGTTAGGGCTTAATGCGCAAACTCAATTCTACTATTGAGCCGCGAGATAGTGGAATGTCTACAAAGACGATCCGTACAAGCCGCTAATGTTGAACTTGAAAGTAGCGATTCTTTCATCGTTTTCTCATGCCGCACATGTTTTAGCCGCCGCCGCCGCCCATGATCCGGAGAGGCTAGACATATTCCGTCAATCAGCAACGGGCAAAGAATGAGGGAATGGAAGAATCGAGTCAAACGCCAAGATGAGTGCTACCCCGCGTTTAGCGAAAAAAGAAAAGAAAAAAAGATAACATTTCCAAAGTGGGCGGGGGGGGGGAAGATCCGATCGATCCACTTAGATGGATTGTTGGTGATCGGAAAGGTCTAAAATTTTCATATATCGGGGCGGGTCACATGAGTAGTAGAAGAAAGAATTGGACCAGCACTAGGCATTGGTCAAAAGCTGGTCAAGCCATCTTGTCCTCATGTGTGTGTGTGTGTGTGTATGTGTGTGTCGATAACCACCGTTGATTATCGACTAATCGATAAGTGGAACGGAGCCAGCTATAAATAGGGGCCAACTCCATGAGATTGCCAAGGCCAGCAAACATCGCGAAAACACCACACCCCGCTTATCACGCGATCGGCAGCTCGATCGGCGCTTGCCCAAAATGCAGAGCCTTCCGAGCCTCATCGTGTTCGTAACTGCCCTTGCAATGTTTGTCCCCCACATCGGCGGGGCAGCTCAGAATCTGAGCTACGGCTTCTACGGCGCATCATGCCCGAGCCTGCAGTCGGTGGTGCGGAGCTCCATGAGATCGGCGGTCCAGAAGGAAGCGCGCATGGCCGCCTCCATCCTGCGCCTCTTCTTCCACGACTGCTTCGTCCAGGTGGTTACTGCGTAACAATGGCGCTACGATGAAAAAGGAATCTTAAACCCTTTCATGCCAAATGGAAAGATAACCCTTTTTATATTATGAATAATGGTGTACCTAGATTGTATTCCACAGCACCTTAGGCGGTTATTTCCACCACCAATAAATGCGTCAATAGATTCAGCTCTTTGTATACTTTGTATAGCCTTGGCCTTTTAACTAATGGTAAGATATCGTTTTGGGAGAACGCCTTGAACCCTAGCTCAAAGAGTCGCTAAACTTGGCTACAATTGGTGGTTCCTCCTTGACACACATAGGGTTGCGACGGCTCCGTGCTGCTTGACGACGTCCCCGCCACGGGCTTCGTCGGCGAGAAGACGGCCTTCCCCAACAATGGCTCCCTACGTGGCTTCGATGTCGTCGACACCATCAAGACCAATGTGGAGGCGGCGTGCCCCGGCGTCGTGTCCTGCGCCGACATCCTCGCCCTCGCCGCCCGCGATGCAGTTGTCCTGGTATGCCCATCAAACTTGCGTTTCGATCGAATACGATTGCGAGCGAATCGATTCGTAAACAGCGCGTCGGAAGTAGGAAGCAAATTGTAGCGAATCGCAGTACTGTAAGAAGACTAATGAATCCTATGTACCTCGGAAGATATTGTCAGCAATTAGTAGTAAATAGCAGTACTTCGTAACTCCGTACTTGCACTTCTTGTTCTTGCCGATGGATGTTTCTCGATAAACACGGTATAAACATTCGATGGTTGTACTTGTCGTCGTCAGTATTTGTTAGCCCTTCTGTACTATTACGATCCTGCTCCCTGTTTCCGTATTATTACGGATTACTTCGTAACTCCGTACTTGCACTACTTATTCCTGTCAACAGATGTTCCTCTATAAACACAGTATAAGCATATAGATGGTTGTACTTGTAGTCGTGCCCTTCAGTACTAATACGATCCTGCTGCCTGTTTCTATAATATTGCGGATTACTTTGTAACCCCGTACTCTAACGGACAACAATATCGTACTCTCGTAGATAAGTGGGATGCACACGCTTTGTCTCATGGATCACATTGGCCTAAATAAACTGTTACTCTTATCTTTCGTGCTTGTTGTGTCCAGAGCGGTGGGCCGAGCTGGTCGGTGTTGTTGGGCAGGAGGGACTCGATGACAGCGAGCTACTCGGGTGCGAACGCAAACCTCCCGAGCCCGGACGAGGACGTCGCAGCACTGGCCGCCAAGTTCGCGGCCCAAGGGCTATCGATCACAGACTTGGTCACCCTGTCAGGTAGCTAGCTACGTCACAAGCTCAGCATTCGCTCGTAACATTTCGCAAACGTTTGCCGATGAACTCAAACTCAGTGTGTAGTAGTAGTAGTAGTAGTAGTAGTAGTAGTAGTAGTAGTAGTAGTAGTAGTAGTAGTAGTAGTAGTAGTAGTAGTGGGGTTTGATAGCCCTTGGGAGTGTAAGGAATCAGTGACAAACATTCAAGCAGTTTATCTCCCTTCAATCATTCAATCTCTTGCTTGGTTCTAACAGCGAGCGAGTGTTTGTGTTTGTGTCTACAGGTGCTCATACCATCGGGCGAGCTCGATGCATTAGCTTCCGGAACCGCTTGTACAACTTTGAAAGCACCGGAGCTCCTGACCCAACCCTCAACTCCACCTACCTGGCTCAGCTCCAAGCTCTTTGCCCTTCCTCCGGGGACGACGATGCAACCTCTCCGTTAGATTCCTCCACCCCCGACCAATTCGATGCCCGCTACTTTGACAACCTTGTCGTCGGTAAAGGCCTCTTGAACTCCGACCAGGAGCTTTTCTCCTCCAACTTTAGCGGCGGCGGAGGCACCTCCTCCTCCGCCATCGTCCGGAGCTTCGCCCGAAACCCTCCGTCTTTCTTCGCTAGCTTCCCTAGATCCATGCTAGCTATTGGGAATTTGAACCCTCTCACCGGCACCTCCGGCCAAGTCCGTGCCAATTGCCGCGTCGTCAACAGCTGACTCTCTCTCTGCGACTAGCTATGCGTCAAACAGCAATCGAATTCCCAGCCTTTTGATCCATACAAGTTGTTGTTTACTACGTAACCTCAACTAAATCGAGCACATAATAATAAAACTCTCGAAATACCTGGTTCGGATGGTCGAACCAAATCTCCCCGTTGGTTAAATATAGGTGTGAAGATTCTCGTTGGCAAAGCGCCCTTTACAGTGCATTCGGGGCTCCAACCACATCAATGCCGGATATGGATGTGTAAGGTTTGGTGGGGATGGATGTCATTCTGTAGCGAACACCAAAGCAAGAGGTGCATGTTACTGAAATGGTGATTGGAAAGAAGGTGTAGTAAAAAATCGATCCTAGTAAGAGGCATTTGATTGGAAGCCCTTTTGCTACTAAAACACCCACAGCCTCGTACTAATCGAGAAACCTAATCGCGGTTGGGGTGAACATAAAGATGTTAAAACCGATCGTGCTCAAATTGGGGAGGAGGGTTGGCTGAATGTGGAATAAGAGAAGAGAGCACACGAATGTGCGATCGAGTAAATGCTTCTTATTAGCAAACAGTTGGTCGAGGTAATCGCACAAGATTAGTCGACATTAAACCGACAAATCCACAATTAATTACCCGATGGGCAAAGTAAGGGTCTTGTTTTTTTTTTATTGATCATGGGATTTGGTTGATGGAAGAGCCTTCCAAGAAATGTCATCATTGCACAAAAGAGTCGACTACATCTAGTAACTCTTTGTTATGCGCATCGTAGTTGATTTTCGTAACATTAAATTTTTTTGAGTAAAACGTGATCTGATGCAACTCCCCATCTTCCCCTCACTGTGATAGGATGCTCCCTAGTGCAAAGCCAGATGGATTCATTTGTCTCAATGGTAAATGGCTTTTCTAGACCAACATGAGCTAAGACAAGAGGTATATTGTCATTGCTATAGGCAAATGGGACCCTTTTTTTTTTTTTACTTATCTTGTTATATTGGATTTGGGTTTAAGTTGTAACAATAAGATAGGCCCAATTATCTCTCGCAACATTACATGCATAACATTTAAACATATACATTGAGCGCTAGCCACATGGGAAGAGAATTGATATTACCCACTGTAGTATCAAATGTGAGAGTCTAAAATATTTCGTGTTGTTTGTTTTCAAAGTTTCTATGATCCCTTAATGAACTACTAAGTACAGACTTATGCTGAATTGGCCTATTATCATTGAATCATTTGTGATGCAAGAAGCCTGCAAACGTGCACATGACAAGATAGGATTGGTGCCTCATTGAATCATTCATTTCTCAAAGTTATAAGTGCCAGAGTTTCTATGGTCCCTTAATGAACTACTAAGTACAGACTTATGCTGAACTGGCCTATTATAATTGAATCATTTGTGATGCAAGAAGCCTGCAAATGTGCACATGACAAGATAGGATTGGCTCATAATCAAATCATTCGTGATCCAAGATGCCTGCAAACGTCCAAATTGAACGAGCATGTCTCTGCCATTCTAAGTTTCATACGAAATTCGATCTTTATCTAAACTTAGAGAGTTGAAGAGCACATCGCGCTATCAGCTATTAGATCACAACTACACGTATCGAGGCACACGACAATGGAGTTCATTTCCTCGATCAATCGCGTCGGATGATTGGCTGGGTTTTTTTATTACGCTGTGTGGTCCATGGAGCATCGCCGTCTACAAGGTCAGCTGGCTCCGCGGCTGCTTCCAGTCTGACATCCTCATGGGCTTCGAGAACGCCATCTCAGACGGTGTCGACATCATCTCGGTGTCCATCGGCCTGGCCTCCGCTCCATACTGGGACGACGCCATGGCGCTGGGTGCGCTCGCCGCGTCCAAGGCCGACATCCTCACCGTCGCATCCGTTGGGAACACCGGCCTGTTCCCCTACACCGTGGTGGCGGCGTTCTCGTCGAGGGGGCCGAACCCGGTGACGCCGGGGCTGAACATGCTCGCGGCGGCGGCGGGGCCGTGGTCCGATGGCATCCATAACGTCACCAGCCCCATCTCGTTCTTCATTACGTCTTGAATCGCTAGACCATGACACCATCACTCATGCAGACATCCTAACATGTCCATGCAGGACGCCAATAATCGATGAATGTGTAACAATAATCCCGACCTCGACCTTAAGTTCGAGGCTTCTGTATAATAAGAAAAGTGTGGCATGTATCTTATAACCTTAGAATGTTCTAGAAAGTTCGAGAGTTTTCTTTGAATGAAGTAATCATTATATCATGAAAAAATAGCCTTTAATATTTTACGTTATGATAAGTTATTTTAATGGTTATGTTTTCTTATCATCCAAGGGCTATCAAACCCCAGTACTACTACTACTACTACACAACTGAGTCTGAGTTCATCGGCAAACGTTTGCGAAATGTTACGAGTGAATGCTAAGCTTGTGACGTAGCTATCTGACAGGGTTTAGGGTTTAAGTCTGTGATCGATAGCCCTTGCGCCCCGAACTTGGCGGCCAGTTCTGCGACGTCCTCGTCTGGGCTCGGAAGGTTTGCGTTCGCACCCGAGTAGCTGGTCGTCGTCGGGTCCCTCCTGCCCAACAGCACCGACCAGCTCGGCCCACTGCTCTGGACACAAGCACGAAAGTTAAGAGTAACAGTCTATTTAGGCCAATGTGACCCATGAGACAAAGCGTCTGCATCCACTTATCTATGAGAGTACGATATTGTTGTCCATAATAGTATGTGATTACAAATTAATCCGCAATATTACGGAAACAGGCCAATATTACTGAAGGGCTAACTGATATTGATGACTACAAGTACAACCATCTAATGTTTATACTGTGTTGATAGAGGAACATCTGTTGACAAGAATAAGAAGTGCAAGTACGGAGTTATGAAGTAATCCGTAATATTTCGGAAACAGGCAGTAGGATCGTAATAGTATTGAAGGGCTAACAGATATTGACGACTACAAGTACAACCATCTAATGTTTATACTGTGTTTATAGAGAAACATCCATCGACAAGAATAAAAAGTGCAAGTACAAAGTTACGAAGTACTGCTATTTACTACTAATTGCTTCCAAATATCTTCCGAGGTACATAGGATTCATAATCTTCTTACAATACTGCGATTTACTATAATTTGCTTCCTACTTCTGACACGCTGTTTACGAATCGATTCGCTTACAACTGTATTCGATCAAACGCAGGTTTGATGGGCATACCAGGACAACTACATCGCGGGCGGCGAGGGCGAGGATGTCGACGCAGGACACAACGCCTGTTTACTATGACATTGTTACAAATTCACTGTATATTTACTCGTATTTGTTGGTTATTGACTGCTTGTTTATTACACATTTGTCGCATCTTTACCACATTTTTATGCACATTGTCACTTATGTTGCTTTTTTACTACAAATTTGTCGCTTGTTTATTGCTTTTTTATCGCAAAGTAACCACTTGCTTACTGCTCGTTTATCGAGTTGGACTTGGTGTGCATCACCTCTATATTCATTGGTGATGAAGCATGATCAGGCTCAGCCATTTGTTTATCTAAAACTAGAGGAGTTGTTGTTGCACCTTCGTATGCTTAATATCAGCCTGATTGTCTGGCTCCTTAGGATTAACATGTGAGGCACGTAACTAGTCGTCTATGATCAGACTTATCCTCTTAAAATACATCCACGCCTCACGTCATGGTTGTTCCCCGCAATAGTCCTCTTTATCTCGATACAGCCAATAACTAATGACATCTCTTTATACAAAAATAGTAAATTCAATTAGTCTAGGTTACAAATTACACCAATTACTCATAGAAAAGGAACCCTGGCTCAAACTCGCCGTACTTACAAACTCCTCTCCAAAAGCTAAAATATCCCCTTAAAACCAATCTCCCAAACCTCATGTATATTGAGCTGAGTCGCACATAAATGTGTTGTTATGTGCCTAAAACTACACTCGAATCTCTTCGTGCTAAGGTGTCCCTCCACTCATGGTTGTGGCATGTTCAAGGATGCCCACCATCTAATCAAGGTGGTAACCTTGCAGCCTCCTAGACAAGCACCACTCAAGTAACTCTAGTGTAGTTGCTTTGATGATTCACATGTGCAATATCTCACTTCTTTGTTCCCTCGTCTTCTCTAGGTTCATACATACATAACTTCATGCGTAGTTGTCCATTTAAAACATAGTAAAATGCATTTGAAAGCTCTTGAAGGCCTCCATCTTTTCATACCAAGCCATTGGGCTAATGTAAATTAATTATTTTATTATTTTCCAATGTGTGTGTGAAGAACCACATGGCATCGCTCACTCTCACATGCAGGCATGGGGAAATGGGAGTGAAAGGCAACCACGATGTAGCAGAGGACCCCATCTTTATATGTCCCCATGTCAAAAACATTTTGGACATACACTATCATTACCAGCTTGAAGAGGTACTACTAGCAGATTCTGTTATAAGGCTGATTTGAATGGTACAAGGGTAAGACAAGTGGGAAGCCGATTATCCTAAGACGAGGACAAACCCAAATGGTCAATGTACACGACAAATCTTCATCGAGCTTGAAGAGAAGACTCAAAAACAGGGGGACTGAACTCTTGGGCAATATCTAATGATAGGAATGGCCCCCTGGAAGCTTTCCGAAGCTGGGAAAATGTTGACGCAAGGCGGTGATGAGATGAGTTGCTTCCCTTTCGATGCAAGCTAGAAGCAGGGGTTTGAAACAGAATAAAAAATACAAGTAAAAATGTAGGAATGCCCTATCTGATGAATTGAAATGGTTCCAGTGGGATTCGAACTCTGGACCTAACAGTAAACAGATAGGAAAAAAAAAAAACAAAGGGGTATAAAAAGAATATCTCACAGGGGCAATTCCGGGAAATAGAAGAAAACAGAAAACAGAAAGAAGAAGAAGAAGAAGAAGAAGAAGAAGAAGAAGAAAGAAGACGGAGACAGAACGAGAAAAGATGGCGAAGTGAAGGAAGGAAGGAAGGAAGGAAGCGGCTGCCGAAGGAGAAAATGGAAGGATCAGAGCTGAACGATCGTAGAGACGACTGAAACCGAGAGTTATCTGTCCTTAGTCATGTAAGTTTTTTTTTTTTTCTCTCTTTCTCGCGCTCTCCTCGCATTGCTGTTTTCTTTTTCCTGTCGGATGGGGTATTCCTTCGGGAATCCCTCATGCTCTTCCACTCCTTTTTGGTTTCTGCTACATCTTGTTTTGGAGATTCTGAAGTTTTCGCGCTCGGCTGCTATTCTGTTATTCTGTCTTTCGTCTTCCTTTTTCCAGCTTTGCGAGAATTTTCATGATTCATTTCTTACATGCAGATAGACGCGCACGATTCTGTTTTAGTCCATTGGAAACTCCGTATGCATTTCCTTTCTTATAAACCGATTGTGCTGAATTCTGTTTTGTGCACCCGATCCATGCGAAAACTGGAAACACATTTTATAAAGAATCGATGCATATGCGCTTATGTATTTCGTACGGGTTGTAACTCAAAGTTTGGACTCACAGAGGAAGCCGGATGGGGTTCATTTCGCATCTTCCCAACTGTCTGATCAACCATTTGCACTCTAGCTCAGTTCTCTCAAACTTCCCTCAGGCAGTGGAGGAGCTTGTTTGCAACAGTTTGGATGCTGGTGCTACAAAGGTACGAGGAGTTCTTCTAGCTTATAAAGCCCCATGAACATACCATTGGAGTTCATGTCAGAATTTCAGGGATTAGGGCTTTGGGCAGTTTCAATTACCAACACATTTACACATCGTGTTATTTGATACCCCGAAGTGAATTTTTTCGTGTTGTTTGATACCCTAAAGTGAAGCAATATGTACGCTTCATATCTTAGTTTGTTGTGTCCATAACTAGGATTCATAATTTAGGACTGTTCGTTTATAGTCAGCACAGCACGGTTAGCTTATGTTTTTGATCCATCCCATATCTGGAGTGAAATGGAATGCATTCTAGATATATTTTTTTTGTAGTGTAGCTTAAGGTATACGAAAATGTCAATAACCAGCTTGTTCAGCTTTTTTATTGTGGCATTTTACAGTCAGAATTTTGTCACTGTGTATCAGTTTTATCCCATAGGTTGAGGTCTCCACAAGATATTACTTTATCTTACTTAGCCTTATCTGATGCATATCTCCTCTTGCAGATATCCATGTATGTCGATGTTGCATCATTCTACATTAAGGTCGATGATGATGGTAATCATGATATGTTTTTCTTTTTGGTATGTAATATTGAGAAACTTTGCTTCATTGGTTTCTAAAACTGTTTTTTGTTTGATGTAGGATCTGGAATCACCCGGGATGATTTAATGCTGATTGGTGAAAGGCATGGTAGAAAATAAGTACTTTCACTCCCATAAAATAGAAACAGTTTCTGCAGATTTTTCTAATTGGAAAGATTGTTATGCAGCCACTTCTAAGCTACACAATTTACAAGACCTTGAGAATGGTGTAGCAACTCTAGGTTTCCGTGGGGAAGCATTGAGTTCACTCTCAGAAGTTGCTATTATTGAACTGGTTACCCGCATTCGTGGAAGCCCAAACACTTACAAAAAAGTAATCAAGGTTGGTGACTTGAAAGATACATCCATTTTGATCTGGTACTTACATAAAAACAACTAAAATTATATCATTTTGAAGGGCTCTAGAAAGCTATCAATGGGAATCTGCAGTGAACAAAGGACTCCTGGTACTACAGGTTTGTGAGCATTCTCCTACAGGCATCTGACTTTGAGAGATGAAAATTTCTCGGTCTCCATGCATCGAGATATGATAAGATTAGTTGGAAAAGAGTGTAGAAAATGGATGCATTTGGTAATATGCAGAGAAGTAATTTAATTTCTAAACAGACCAGAGCCTGGTTGCAAGAAATTAATAATAAAATAAAATTGATCCTACAGGCATCTGATATAGAGAGATGAAAAATTTATGTCAGTCTCCGTGCATCGAGATATGATAAGATCAGTAGGAAGAGAGTGTAGAGAATGGATGCATCTGGTTCTGGAGAAGTAATTCAAGTTCTAAACACACCAGTTTGGTTGCAGGAAATTAATAATCAACAAATAGATTCCGATGTTGAGGGATGAAAAGTTTCTCCTGGTCTCCATACATCGAGATATGATAAGATCAATAGGAAGAGAGTGTAGAGAGGATGCATTTAGTAATGGAGAAGTAACTTAGGTTCTAAATAAACCAGAGTCTGGTTGTAAGAAAATAATAATATCAATAAATAGATCAACCTATCTGAAAGTTTAAGTTAGAGTGTACATCAACAGCTAAAGTATAATTTCTATCATCATATTTGCAATATCTTATAAAAGGTATGGTACTAATTTATTCTTATGGAGGCATGTGAATATGAAAGGAGCTACTTTGCATTTTCACCTTGATTCTGTACCTCTTCAGATATGTAAACTAACTGTGATGATTTTATGGCATGTCTTATCAAAGTTATTGTGCGTGATCTTTTTCACAATTTGCCCGTGCGACGAAAAAATATGGAAACGAGGTGAATTTATTCATTCTGCTTAAGATTTATGTGGGCTCGGTGCATAAAGACAGATGTGCTAATATTATTCGTTGTCAGTTCTAGAAAGGTGTTGCAAGGAGTAAAGGACCACATTGTGAGGCTCGCACTTATACATCCCCATGTATCATTCACTGCTATTGATTTGGAAAGGTAATCATCTTTAGTTTGTATTCTGCACCACTGCATATTTTTCATAATGTTTATGGTCGAATCTTCCTATGTTCTGCTTCGCTACTGATGAAAAACTTTCAGGCAAGGCAAATTGGTTCAGACAAACCGTTGTTCGTCTTCCCTGGATAGTTTCTGTACGTTCTTTGGAGAACAATATCGTACTCAGCTTGTTAACATGGATTATAAAAAGAAAGACTTGAAACTCAACGGATTCATTTCAACCGTGGAGGGCAGCAAGCTTTCTATAAAGGTATCATGCATATATTAGTCTTTTTTTTAGTGTTTTCCTTTTATGATATTCTGTGTGATCATCTTTTGCTTTATTTACAGACTTTGCAGTTTGTATGTATCCTTCTCAGTCACAAGAATTATTTTTCTTTCACCATCTCCACGAAATTGATTGAGATTGTTTAGATACTAACATCATTTAGATATTAATGGCCGGTTTGTCCATAAAACACCCATTCACAAGCTTATCAATTCATTTTTCTCTGGCTCTATGGAGTTTCGAAACAACAATGAAGCTTGGATTGAAGCATCAAAACAGGGTTTTCCAGCATTTGTGCTGGATTTGAGCTGTTCTCTTTCTTGCTATGATATCACATTCGAAGCAACCAAAACATCTGTGGAGTTCAAGGTAGGACTCTGATACAATGAAAAGAGTTTTTACTGATGGTATTACACATCTCTTGATGTTTTATAACCGATATCTAGGACTGGAAGTATGTTGTTTCTTTTGTAAAAGAAGCTTTGGAAACTGTTTGGAGTGCTTCAATGATTAGGACTTCAAATGGAGGTATGTGCAGGAATCTATGACAAATTTGACCTTATCTTTTTTTTTTATTACTTTATGTTCAATCCTAATTCCATAGGCAGAGCAGAGATAGACCTCAACGAAGAGGTGGGCATTTCAGCAAGATCTAACAATCGTAAGAGAAAACCATGGCAACACATTGATCCAACATACTACCCAAATCTCAATGTAGACACAGCTAAGCATAAGGGAGATCTGCAATGTCGATCAAGGAAGCTGCGAAGTAACAATATCAATAACAATAATCAAGAAGATGAACTCTTATTCACCACACCAAAACAAAAAAGTGGCCATAGAAAAAGGAAACAATATGGTGTACGTGAAGAGTATGGTCATAATAGCATCGATTTGATGTGGTCACTGCAGCACTGTAAAACTGAAAAGCAGAAGAACCTTGAATTATTTGATCGTATGCCTTTCAATATGCAACATGATAATGACAGATTTACTAGTAGGTCTCCAGAAGATTCTCTGAACTGGGAAAATGGGTTTGATATTTCATGTCAAAACACTGATTTTGAATGTGTTTGGGACTTAGGAAGTAGACACTACAAGCATTCTAGTAATGTAAAAATATCTAGAACCCAGAAAAATCTTGAATTGGTAGATTATCAACCTTTGGACATGATACATGATAGTAACAGTACTAATGGCATGTCGAAAGGTGCTCAGTGGGACAAGGGACATGGTACTCAACACCAAAACAGTGATTTTGAAACGACTTGGAGCTTAGACAGTAGGAAGTGCAAGATCCTGACTGATGTAATTGAAGTTGGGATGTCTAATGAGAGGATTTGTGCCGTGAAAGATGGTACACCCCATCATGATTTACTGTCAGAGTATTATGATGCAGTAGATTCTGAATTGGAAAAATCATCAATTCCCTTGCATGTGTTTGATTCTCATGCTAGAACTGGCAAGGTGCCGTTAGATAGCCATTCAGAAATCCTTCTTCATGTAGGGGAAAAGAATAGGGAAGAGGCTAATCTTGACAAGGACAGTAACATTTTCGAATATGTTGAGACACAATCTCTGATAAGAAGTGATTATCTACCTGATCGACCAAACGTACGTAGATGTTTGTATGAGGTAGCTCTTCAACCGAGCTCTACTGATGGTCTTTTTAGCTGCATAGAGAGGCAAAGAGTCAATGATTTCAGCATAACATCAGTAACAGACAAAGAATGGTCTCCGCGTTTCGAGAGTTCCCTATTTGATACAAATCTACCTGAAGATAGATTATATAATGATGAGTACGAGGTACAAAACCAGGAAAAGGAATGGCAGAACAGTGATGATGTTGATTTCGACCTCGATGAAGCATCGTCCATGGTGGTAAAGGATACTTCACTAGATAAAGAATTCTTAGCTTCTGAAGCTGAGGATAATAAGAGTATGCGCTTGAGGACACTCTCTGGACCACCATTTTTCAAACCGCCATGGCCTGAGCATCAGATTCAGTGTAAAATATTTGAATTTCAAGGAAATGAGGTCCTGGAAGGTAGAGACTCTAACAGACTAGGTCTTTTCTTTCTTTTGGATATACTGGATTTATAGTCGTACAAAATATCTGCAGCTTCTAAGGATAATATTGGTAAAGAACCAACACTGTATCAGGAGGATCTGCAAAAGGGACTGTGTGACCTTGCTGTCAACGAAAAGGTTCTGGATTCATAATGTCAATATGGTTAATAACTTTTTTGGTTGTAGCCCTTGTAATGAGTTTGATGAGTTGGCTGTTTTAGAGTTCTACAGGGTGATGGCGTGCTGAGATCTACTGGCTCAAATGAAGATTCTGTGATAAATGTACATGATGATTTTTCTCTTTGGTCAAAGTGGAGGGATCCAGATCAATTTGACCATCATAAATGTAGTCCAACTGATGCTCATGTGTCTGCAGCACAATTATACAAGGTTGTAGCAGTACTTTGATTATGACATTATTGTGCATTCTTCTCTTGGAATCATTTGTGATCATTATCTGATTATACATGCAGGAATGGAAAAATCCATGTATGAGTAGTAATCAGCTGCATGTACTTGATGTGTCTTCAATAAATTTGGTCTCTAGTAAAGGGCGTTTATTGCCCAGATGTATCTCCAAGGAAGAACTCTGCAATGCAAGAGTATTACAGCAGATTGAAAAGAAATTTATTGCAGCAGTGGCTGACAACATCCTTGTAGTTATCGATCAGGTTGCGTGGGTTGTAATAGCATTTTCATGTGTGCATGAGATCACTAGCAAATGAATAAGTTTTCTATAAATTGTTCTATTTACAGCATGCGGCAGATGAGAGAGTCAGGTTGGAGCAATTGCGTGAGGAGGTACATCACAAGACTATTATGATTCCAAATACATCAGATTTAATCACATAAAATCCATCTGTTCTGGTTCAGGTCTTGAAAGAAACACAGCATTCGACTAGCTTATTGGACTATCCAAAAGAACTGGTATGCATATTCTTCTGTTGTTTCTATGGTGAGTGGGAGGTTCACCTAAGGAGAGTGCAATCTGTTGTCATTATAGACTATTAGTACAGGGGACCAGCAGCTTCTTTATATTTATCAGTCACATCTAGAATATTGGGGCTGGCGTTTCAAATTTCAATCTCAGAAAAGCAAATATGGTGGTGCAATGTAAGTTTTCAAGTTCAGTAGAAATCATGTATGTATGTACACACTTGCAAGCACACTAACAAATAGTATATGCACGTAAGAATATATTATATACCCCTACACACACCATGTTCCATATATATATGTTTATGTAGCAGTGCCTGTAGATCTTTGTTCCTTCATACATTCGTGTGTATACATACGTATACGGTATATATTTTGTTTTGCAGAAAGATGCCCAAGTGAATATTAGAGAATAAGAGCATGTTAATCTACGATAATGGACATGTCTTCCATATAAAAAGAGCAAGTAAAATGGCAGTAATTCTTTCCATGCACAGGTTTAGACGAATGCCTGAAAGTGATGGAAATATGCATGTTCTCCTGACAGCTGTGAGTCAAGATGCATCATGACCAAAGTATTTTCTCTTTATTTTGGTATAATTTGAAGTAAAATTATCACATTTCTTGCAGGTACCTATGATTTTGGGGGAGACGTTGACTGACACAAAATATCTTTCTGAGTATTTACATCAAGTACATGAGAATGATATATGAGAAAGAAGAGCTCACAATGAAAATGAGAATGATATTTTATACAGCATTCGTTTATAACTGGATCTTGACTATTGATTCAAAATTTTGTTGGCACAGCTTGCTGCAACTGACGGAATTTCTGCTCCTCCGCCAGCAGTCTTGAGAATTATGGCTAGCAAAGCTTGTAGAGGTATAACTGAGCTTTCTACTGTAGTCGCATTCAATATCAAGAATGTTTATGTTTTTCTGTGATTCAGTTTCCCAATTCCTTCAGGGGCTATCATGTTTGGTGATTGTCTGCTAAGGTCTGAGTGTCAGCAGCTTGTTGAAGGACTGAAGAAGACTTCACTCTCATTCCAGGTATTATTTGAGGCTTACAACATAACGAGAGCTGCAATGAATTCTACATACGAAAGAAGGAAGAATAGTCCTGAATAATATTTACTTCATTTTCCTTGCAGTGTGCTCATGGGCGCCCTACACTTGTGCCTATTGTCAATCTTCAAGTTTTAGGTTGCCAGTTGAGCAGACTAGAGGGCGTTACGGCAGAGGGACAGAGTGAGTTCAATACGCCTGTATACAAGAAAAAGGCCCGAACACAGTTAAGGAAGGCGTGGCATAACCTTGAATGGCATCGACCGACTCTACAACGTGCACTGGAAAGGTTCAAGCATGGAGTGGAGAAGTAGATTCAAAGAGGTGTTCTGCTTCTAATGTGCATTGTGTCTATCGCGCAAATAACAGATAACAGACCGGACTTTGTAAAGGGTCTGCTGAAACTAGTACAGAAGTGGTCAAGCAAGTAGTATAGAGAAAAGAATGTCAAGTGTGTTCTATCAACGAGTACATCTGTAATCACGTAAGTGTAATCGAGGATGGAGCCAACCTGAGATGAATGGTGCACTGGCATTTAACATTCCAAGCAGAAATTCCCTGCAATGGTATACAAGATTTGTATCAGCATCAAAAGGTAAAAGGTGATTTCAGTTGGTTGTGGAAAAAATTTTGCTCTCAACAACTTGTGAGTGATGATTACAGATGTATTCTTCACTAGCCACAGAGTGGAAAAGCTTGTGAAATAATAATAAAACTGTAATATTCTTTTGAGATTGATGCGTTTCAGGCACCAATTTACTCATGTACACACGACACTGTTCAGCTCAGTATTTGAGAAAAGCTGATTGTCATTGAGCAGGATCAAATTTTCAGCCTTAAAAGTAACATGTGTATCATCTTTGTAAGTAACAATGTCTGTATTTGCTCTGATCTGACTATCAATAACACTAGAATCGATTTGAACTCGAAATGGGTTTTATAAAATGGGCTTAATAAATATGATTAGCATATAAGCATCAACTATGTTTTACTTGAAGAGATCATTGTAAGGAATTGGCTTCATAGATTTAATCTTTTTAACTATCAAGAATATATCATCACTAAAAAGCATATTTGATTGTAGAAATGGGTTTTTGGAAAAAGAAAAAAGTATAGAGCTAATCTAAAAACCCAAGTTCATGATACTTAAATGTCCTTGATAACTACAAGATCTATAAAAATTTCACATTTTGATAGCTTGACATAATCTTACCTTTCTTCCCTTTATGTTTTTTTCCTTTGCTCTTTAATCTGTAAGATCTTTCCAGTGCTTATTTCACACTTGATTTCTCCTTTGAAACTAAAGATGTTCCATTTTATTCTTGTTTGCAAGAACCGAATACCATCATGTTTGATTCGGCCATGATCAGTTCCTCTCATGACCTAAATCAAATACCATAATTTAACCTTTATTCTGATCGATGTGATTTTCTCTTTTATTGTTTGCTCGATCTATATTTTAGAGATGAAGAAGAGTTCGCGACAACGTGTAAAAAGAGGCGACGCCCTTTGATCAATATATCTAAGGAGATCAACACCGAATCAAATGAAGTTGTCGTGTTCAAAATTTAATCTCAACTCAGCTTTGTGACACTCTCTTGATCATGGTTTAACGCCTCAAGACGTGATAATATATTACTGTATAAAAAGCTCTTGTCGTCGAGTTATCCAAACAACTGTACATTCCTTGCGTTCCTTCATTTCTATCGAGTAAGATGGACTGCCGAAACCCAAGGAGATTTACTACAGCAAAACTACGATGCATCATTAAGTAGTTTTTCAGCTGTGTTGCGATTTCAGTCCCTCTCCAAGTCGAGTAGAACTAGAAGGTCGGGCATGCATGCGTAGCCGTTCATCATAACAGAGCTTGAACTTGTAGCCGAGCCACATGCTTTGACACGAGGGATATGTCTTAGCATGTACACATAGTATCGAACATACATGTCTAGCTATTCTACATGAAGCTAAGATATGTATAGCTAGCACACCCCGACGAGATTCACGATTGTGCCAGACAAGTTTACATTATGATCGTCTTCCAGTAATCTTCCGACTCTGCTACGATTTTCATCCTCTTTTACGTGGACTAAATCGATAAGGTCGGTTAGACATGCATGTCTAGCATTACACTATCGAGCGTGCCAGATTCAGAGAAATGCACATCTGGGTATATAGCAAGGAGAATGCAGATGAAGCAATCTGGAATCAAGCTTAGCACTTCCTGGAGAGCGTATGGAGGGGAGAAATGATGTGGGCGATTTCCTTCTTCCGAGTTTGTTGATGTGGGCGATTTTCTTCTTCAAGAGTTTGTTGATGTGGGCGATTTCCTTCTTCCGAGTTTGTTGATGTGGGCGATTTCCTTCTTCAAGAGTTTGTTGATGTGGGCGATTTCCTTCTTCCGAGTTTGTTGATGTGGGCGATTTTCTTCATCTTCTTTTTGTTCTCCATTCTCCCTCCTTCCCATCCCAGATCCTTGAACATCGGGACTGTTCATGTTTGCATCCTCGAAACGAGGGGATCTTTGGATCTCACGTACACATATTCTCTACCTCTGTGTTTCCATGTCTGGATGATATCTTTTGCTGGGCTCTGCAGGAAAACCTAAGCCCCGACACAACCAGAAACCAAAAGGGGAGAGGAAGATAGATTGGAAGCAAAAAGGAAAAGTTTTTGTTCAATCATTCGTTCACTTTATGATCTGAGGAAGCAATGGGCGACCCTGTTTCAGCTGACCAGACAGTTTCTGCATCAGGTGTGGGGGAAGAGAAGAAGGGATGGGGAGGAGGGTGGGGAGGATGGGGATCCTCTGCCTTCTCTGTTCTTTCAGGCATCCAGAAGGCTGCAGCAGAGACTGCAGATGAACTCGCCAGAAATGTATGCAATTACTCTCTCTCTCTCTCTCTCTCTGCGATTCATATTGGCATCCAAGAATTGCATAGTGGATGTACATGAGAAGTGATGATCTCATATTTTTGAGTTCTTCTCTTGCGTTTCTGAGTACCTTTTCAAAGATGAGAAGGTAATATGAATGAAATTTGGTCATGTGTGCATATACATGTGCATGTATTTCTGTAGCGTGTGCACACATAATGATGCATGCGTGTATGTATTTTTATTGAGAGATGTCGTTGATCTGTTTCACAGATAGTTTAGAAAAGGTGATCTTATGAAATGTATTAATGAGAAAAGGATGATTTGTCATTTTTTATGCATATTGGGCATTCTGTATCGTTGCATTTATGTTCATTTACAGTTGATCCATATGTAGGACAATGTATTTCATATGTAAATTGACAGAGAAATGGTTAATCTTGGAGTGTTGCTGTGCGTTTCTGATCAATTTTCATCTTGATTTATAGAAAATCCATTCCTGGATCTAGGATTAGCACCTTTCCTGTCATGTTTTTCTTACCTATGGGGTTTGAGAGTTTTTCTTGTATGTGTCTGTCCTTTTCCTACAGCTTTCTGAGAAGGTATTGTGAACGTACTATTACCACTTGTACTTATTTCAGGAAAGGAAATATGGAACAAAATCTGGATCCATTTCCAGATGGTACTTTCCTGGTTCATTATGTATGTATGAGTGTGTGTGTGTGTGTGTGTGTGTGTGTGTGTGTGTGTGTGTGTGTGTGTGTGTGTGTGTGTGTGTGTGTGTGTGTGCATGTCTGTGCGTGCATATGGAAGTTTCAGTGTCTGGCCATCTCCATTGTAATATACAAACGATTTTTTTCAAGAAAGGATTACAAAGAATTATGGACTCATAGAGGGATTTTGTGATTCTTTGACTTCTCTTTGTTTTTTGTATTTGCTTAGTGTTGATATCTTTTATGTCGCTTTTTGCTGTATTGATGATTTCTATTGTTGGAAATTGTATTTTAGGCTATTGCAGTAGCAAAAGATGCTGCAAAAGGAGTTTCAGAGCTGCAGGACAATGTCGCCAGCTCACTTAAACTGCAACAAGAAGAAGGAGGTTCTGGAGAAGTTTCTTCAGAAAATAAGGAGGACGAATCACCTGAGGATAAGCTCAGAAGTGCAGCTTTACAGAAACTAGAGGCAGCTGGTCAAGATACTGCTCTCACTCATGTGAGCCTTGCCTTCCTTTTTATGCTTATTTGTGCACACCTTTTCATTTCATTGTGCTTTCTTTTCAAGATCGATACTCCTATCTATATATGCAGGGTCTCAAAGCAATAGATGCATCAGTTGAAAATCTAGCTTCAGGAGCTTGGCAAGCATTTGGAACAGCTTGGCAAGGAAGCAAGAACTTTATCCAGAAGTACGTTCTATGTTTAGTATACATATTAAAATTCTGTTTCTGATATTTGCAATGAAGGAATTCAGCATGATTGTTTATAAATAGAAACTTTTTGGTGCTCTTATGGTTTGCTCAGGTTGGAAATGTATGAGTCTTTGGAAACATATTGATATGAACAGATACTTGTGTACTCCAGAATACAAGGTCTTAAACGAAAATCTGAGTTTTGAATATTTTAAGAGAAGGCAATTAAATGAATGATATTTAAGGCAGTCTACCATATGTCCAACATTCTCACAATTTCTTGGAGCCATGTGAATTATGATGGCAACATCACATTAATTTCAATATTATCTCCTTAGTAAGTGTAGTCATTAACTAAGCACTGAAGCACAATGCCTCGAGCTGAGGGTCATAAGCTCAGATCAGTCTGAATATATCAATTTAGTTGATACTCTTTGGAGTGTGGAATTGGCTATAAAATCCCTACTGTATGAAGTCTGGCACAGCTTGGCTTATCAAGTGATCTCTGGAGTTCATCACCTACATTATGCATGTCATATTGGCCCTACTGGGAACCATGCACATTGGTCGGGGGATGTTTGTGTCGCATAGTTTGAGCTTTCTCTCTCATTGGTTGGATGACGTGAAAATATATTGAATTTGAGAAGTAAAAAAAGCTCCACATGCCTATGTATCTAGACTTTCTATGCAAAATGCTCCACGTGCAAATAGGGCTATTGCTAGCCCCAACATCAACTCCTAATCAAGGTTTTGTAAGAAAATGCAGATTTTATGTGCAGGCTAGAGCATTCAGCAGAGAATCTGGCAGAAAGCATCCAGAAGCAAGGAAGCTTTAGTTATAAGGCTGGCACACTGGCTCCTGGTCTCTTAGAGGTTAGAAGGCAATCATCTTTTTCTTGAAAGTACTTGATTTTTGAATCCTTGGATTTGACAATGCTCTTCTTCTACAAAAATGAAGAGTGGAAAAGCTATCACGGCAAAGGGCTTGGAGGTTCTTGAGTATGTTGGTAGAGAAGCGATAGATCTGATTGTGACAGAAGCTGGAATTGAAATTGAAGATGAGCCAAAAGCATCAGATGCAGAGGCAATAGAGGATAATGAACATTTTATGGATGATGTGACATTTGATCGTTGTTTTTACATATATGGAGGGCCAGAACAGCTGGAGGTTAGTAATTTGAAGGAGCATTCTGCTTATATGACATCGTTTCCTTGCATTAGTTGATCCCTTCATGTGCAGAAACTTCATAAAACAGGACATAACCGTCTGGTATGTTGTTATGGATGGCAGGAACTTGACGCAATAGCAAATCATCATATGCTCCTTTGCAATAGAGCCAAGACGAAACTGTCAAATGAGGAAAAGTCCTTATTTGATGGGACGTTAAAGCAGCTGCAACAAATCATGGACGTGGGAACTAATGCTAATGAAAAGATCTCAGAGGCTGACAAAGGTAAACAAGTGGAGTTAGGAGTGATTGATGATAACAGTGAATTTAAAAGCATCCGTGAGGCTGGTGTAGCAAAAGCTGCTGAAATGGCTGCAGGGTATGCTATTCTGCTCTTGCAAAAAACTTTATATTGTCCAGGGTTTTGATTGCTTAGACCTAGTAACCTCTTAATTCTTGTGGTTGTCCAGTTTCACTGTGGCCCTTGGTGGTTTGGCTATTTCTGAAGTCATCCAAAAGACGACAGATCGTTTAGAAGAAATTAAAGTTGAAGGAGTGCATGTATGTGTGATTCTTCGAGATTTATGCTTTGTTGAATGTAGAGCTTGCCTTTCCTGAGAAAGAGGGTGTAACACACAACTTTAAATAATTTTCAGTATTGGTTGTGGTGCAGAGGCTCTCAGAGTTGTGTGCATCTGGCATCTCTCAGCTACTAACTCTTGGGAAGTCACTTCTCTCGTCAGTTGCCGAGCAAGATGACAAAGACACCTCGCTGTGGCCGAAAGATTGTCTGGACAAAGCTAAGCTCCTCCGAGCCCAAGCGCAGTCGATGGCTGATGATATCGAAGTTATTGCAGTTAGCTTTGTTACCGGTATGACATTGCAGTTATAGATTTTCTTGTTGATGGCTTTCATAAAACAAATTGCAAATAATATCCTGGGACCTACGTTTCTCCTTCATTTGTATGCAGGCATCAGTGATGTGAGTGCAGCATTTCAGGCCGCCCTAAAGGATGGCGAAAGGGATGATGCAAAACATGATTTGGTGTCAGTTAAATCTATCGAAGAGAAAGCACGTACTTTAACTAGTGATTTGGAGAGTGATGGCAGTGTAGCGATCGAAAAACTGCAGTCTGGACTTAAACAGCTTGTCTATGTGGTTTTGTACACGTCGCTGAAGAATTGAAATGGGTTCTCCCATCAATGGGCTGCTCTTCTCTGAGATTAGGCAGAGTTCTTTGGGCTCTTTTGCTTGACCATGTGTATTTAAACCGGAGAGACAATGTTTTTTAGCTGGTTTTTTTTTAGCTGTAACATGATCAGCAGAATATTTGGTCAAAAGTGGTTAAATGCAGTCAGATGTAACAGCTTGCATGTATTAAAAAGATCCATTGAAGCCGTATAATATGAATCTGGCATTTCACTATGAATCTTTTTGTCTTTGAGGATCAATCATTATCGTTGAAACATGTTTCCTGCAAGTTTGGTATGTCCAAAAGTAGTTTAACAATGTAACAAGAATGAAAAACTGCTTTTCATGAGTGGTTGAGCTGAACTCTTCAGAGAAATTTGGAAGAATACCGTTTTGTTAGTTAATGCCATGTTAAGAGTCAATGGAAGGTGATGGATAAATAAAATTGTGAATTTTGAAATGAACAACTCGAACCAAAGCCTATACCACAGAATGAACATTGTATTGCTATTGCACTCAGTGACAAATAAAAATAACGGATTTTAAGGTTTTCCTTGCATGCAATGCGATGGTGAAACAATTAGTAAGTACAAGATCTAACAATTCACATCACAAGCCTTAGCGAGTCAATCAAGCATCGATAACTTAGTTACCATTCATAAAAGGACTAAGGTAAATCATCTCCGAAGGATTCAATCGATAGTCTCTCTTACCAAATGGTAACAATTGTGACCTTAGTACTAAGGAGATTGAAGAAGTTGAGAATGAGCTCTATAGAATATGAAGTTCGGTCAAAACAGTCAAGGAATGATGGTCATATATATAAGGATAAGTTTTTATATTTCAAGGGTTTAAAAGAAATATATACCACCAGGGATGAGTGGGAGACTTGGAAGAGAATGGTTAGGATGTTAAAGGAGACACTTCCCAAATGGGGAGGTATAACATGGGTTAGAGCGAGGTGGCCGAATAATAAGTGTCAAGTTACAATCTAATTGGAACCAGGATATAATAGTTAGAATTTGCTAATTGGATATTAAGAGAAATTCCTGTAGAACAATCGATGGTCATGGACAATCCAAACTATAGGTGTCATGATTATTGAGAACTAGTTGAGTCATATGCTAAGAAAATTGCCTTGATCCATAACCTTTAGGTTACCTAAGTAAGTTGCTGAAGTTACCAATCAGTGTCGTACGTATTCTACCAACTCTTCTCTAAATAATCTCAACCCCCATAAGGTGCTCTTTATATAGGAAAGAGATTTGCTTTGTTTTTTTTTTTTCGTTGACACACACAACCACACTTTGATCTGACACTTCAGCTTTAAAAAACAACATACAATGCATATTATGATCCCAAGCTTTTTAAACAAAGGTGGGGCTTGATGCTGGCTTGCGTTACAGTTAGCTGTCTTTTTACAAAAAAGTCCAAAGATGTTGGACGGTTTCAATAAGAATCGAGATTATTTCTGTAGAAAATATTGGGCTACTGCATTATTTTTATTGTCTTTTGAATCCTCTCTTCTATTAACAGTCAGTCCTACAGGACATAACTCATTCATTCCTCCAAGAATTCGGCATCTCCTTTCCTCCATTGCTCTTGATGTACTGACATGCACTTCATTTGTTATGTGCCAATTGCATATAATTCAGTTGAAATTGTCATAGATACTGTTCCTCTGGTTGGTATTATGGATCCAGAATATCACTAGTTTCAGCACTCACTTTTCGAATGCAAACACTGGCATAATTTAGGATACAATATCTGACGTTAGCCCCATTTGATGTGATGCTTATGCCAAACCTTTGATGCTTGCAATTTATACTGCAACACTCGGCATACTTGCTGCAGTGATGCAATCTACATTTCAGATGATGAGAAAAGAAATCCATTTGGTGTAGATAGTGCTTCCCTGCAGTGATGCAATCTGCTGCATCTCAGACGATGACAAAAGAAACCCATTTGTTGTAGATAGTGCTTCCCCTGCATGCTTGCTGCAATGATGCAAAACTTGGCATATCTGCTTCAATGATGAAATCTACATTTCAGATGATGAGAAAAACAACCACTTTGTTGAAGGCCGGCTTCCCTTTGACATACTTGCTGCAAATGATGCAATCTGCGTTTCAGAAGATGATGAAAAAAAACCCATTTGCTATAGATACTGCCTCCCTTGTAGATATTCATAGCAAATATGTAGTACTTTGTGTAGATCTGATACTAGACATATTTGCCTCTGCAGGTCAAAATTGGAAGCACATACCAGCACACTGCAACATTTTAATGCAATTTTGGTTGATAACCCTTCCCTCGTAGATGGGTGGCATTATAGACCACAATGTCAGGTTTGTAGCAAAAAACTGGTGGAAAGATATGTTTGTCGTCAGGCTCAAGATTTTTCAAACTCTTTGGTGCTTGCCTGCTTTGGTTGGATGTGATGTTCAGCATATTTACCTCTTCCAGAAAAGCCGATGAAGGAAGTGAATACCAATGCATCATTTTGTTGCTTTTCTTCTTAAAGACCCGATCTGTAAAATATTGTAGCAAAGCTCCAGCACATGCATATATGCTTAGCATAAATACCACATCAATACTTGGGATATGTCCACACTAGCAAAAGATCCGTCCTCAGGATATTTTTCAGGATTACTCATTTTGTAGAATCCTCCTGTAGACCCAGAATGTTTTTTTTAAGCAAATCTCTGGTACTTGCATTTTTTGATGCAATCCTCCTCTGCATCCAGACTAGCCAACAAGGAAGTACACTACCATTTGGTGGAGTAACAGATGATGCAGATTCCTCCTGGCGGTGGTATCACAAACCCAAAATGTCATATCTGTACAAAACCTCTGGTGCATGAATGTCCTTTGATTCAATGCTCGACATAAGTTTGGTGTAGAGATCTATATGCCAAAGTACAGGATAAAGCAGGATCTAGAGCTCCAATATGAAGACAGAAAGGTCACTTGCTGATATGGACATCTGCAGGACTGGATAGTTTTGGTCACCAAGATCAACAATCCAACATACCATCCAGACCAGTAACTGACAGGAGGCCAGTCCGGACATTCTAGCTGAAGTTATTTCAAGCCTCTTCAGGTATAGCACACTATAATTTAAGAGAAATATGGCCAGGTTAGCCTCCTACACTAATGTCACAGCCTTCTGATAATCTTTACATTTGACTGTTTGAAGAAGCTGAAGGATTGGATCATCATCCTGCGGCCCTCTATTGAGGCTTCCATGGCTAAATACAATGAAAACAAAGGTGTTCCACTGGAAGTTTTACTACCACATCCAAGAACATCTGAAGAACTGAGACCACGTGCAGGATAAACAAAGTTCTCTGAACCCAGCAGGCAGGATATTCTGACTGGCACTTCCAGCAAACCCAATACCACAAATGACATATTTTATCCGTGGGCACTGCACTTAATAACACGTACTCGAAAGTCAGAAGCTGTTGTTACATGAGATGCATCATCATCGCATTAACTTGTTTCTAACTTCTTGGGCTATACGGCTTCGAATGCGACTGCTGGATGCATCTGACTCGAACTTCTCAACAAGTAAAAATCTATAGATTTTCGACTGCCCTTCTCCTGTTACATGATAACATTCAACATCTGCCTGCATAGGGAACAATTGCAAACAAAAAAGATCTCAGCATACAACTTTATGATCCACCTATTTGCTCATCCCATTGAAAACACCCAATACTGCATCAAGATAGCCTAAGTATTTATCTGCACATACACACATTATGAACATATGTACACGTCTCAGTCTGTATGCATATATCTTAATTACCTTAAATATGGAAATTCCAAGAGAATTGAGAGCAAACGTAGTATCACATAAAACTCGGGGACGAGCCAGTCCACACATCTGAATTGGAGCAGCCACTAACAACTCAGTATCTGGGCCTCTATTTACAACCATAACCTGCACAGGATGTGAGATCCCCATCTTCAGACGTGTAAAAAGACTTTCTTGCTTTTGAGGATCAAGAAGCTTCTTGCCACCCCTCTGTGAGATGAAAAGCTCCATTTCCGCAGCACCTTCATCGTTAGTAGTAAAGCGTCCATATGCAACCTAAAATTGTATGACTATTTATTCAGATCAAATAAAAATGGAAGGCCCATCCATGACATTTCCTTTATATGTTGAGAAAGAAAACCCCCTTAAACTCGAAAGAAAGATTTAGAAACATTCTTATGTTGGGAAAGAAAAATGGCTCTGTTCTACATACCTCCATTTGAAAATCCTTCAATGTCCGCAGACAGTCATATAGCAACCCTTTGTGATTGTTGCAAGAGATCTTCAGCAATGTATGCCTAGGACTGAGAGAGTTATCAATACTTATAGAAATTTTGGCAGACTCTGATGGCCCTTTCAAACAAAGGTCTTCGACAAAAGAAGGTATGCTCGAAAAGGTTGTATAATCAAGGCCACCCCATTCCGGTCCATCTCTCTTTAATTCATACTTACCAGTGGAATCACCAGTGACTTTTCTCAACAACACATACAACTGATCTTCGTTCTTTTTGTCCTTTAGCAAACCCCTACAACATGGCATAGTTTTTCTATTAAAAGATAATTGACCAATGTTAGGCATGATCAAGGAATCATAACGGATGCTTTAATAACTCAAACCTTGTGTCTGTAAGATAGTAAATATTTAAGGCCTTGCCATCCGGGGTGGTTGTGGCCTTCAGTTTTTGAATTGTTATCTGGAGCTCCCAGAATGTCCGAGCAATATCTTTATCATGAAACAACAAAAGAGATGACAGAGGACTTCAGAATGGTCAGGGTTACATGCAGCGTCGTTTTCTAAAATGAGGTATCATGGACAGATTAAACCAGTCAAAGTCAGGTAAAAAAGAGGAAATCACTAGTGTTGGACTTGATCTAATGCAGATTTCAGGTGGCTTTGTCTTTTGGCATGAAAAAAAAAGTAGGAAGAGACATAAGAATAAGCGAGAGAATCACAAAGATGGGGGGATGAGAAATAATGAGAGGGACAAGAAAGAAAAATCGTAAACAAACCTAGCACCTCTGCTTAGACATTTAATTCAAATAGATAGTTTCAGGCCTTCGACATGAGAAAAAAGTAGGAACTGACGTAAGAATATTGTAAGAAGGGGGATGAGAAATAATATAAAGCGAAAAAAAAGCATAAACAAGCCATTCTAATAAATAGAAACATAGCAAATCTGATTTAGAACAGAAATGGCCGATTTCTTAGGAATTTTAGTTCAAACAGACTTTCTATTCATGCGAAACATCTTCTGCTTTTTCTAGAAGTAATGGGTAAGCCTTACGCTGCCTTCTTCCATAGAAGCTACAATAACCATTAATTTATTTTATGCAAAGAGTTCAGTGAATGCATTCAGTTAGCTGTTTGACACACGAATGGACTGGATGAAATCAATGATATCCATTCCCAGTATTAATTTCAGAATAACCACGATTATCATCAAGATTCTAGTGGTCACGTTGACAATCAGAATGATTGCCAATGCAGCAAAGAGAGAGTTGAGGAAAGCAGACATTTGCACGAGATAACCCAATTCCTAATATTAATTGCTGCTGAAAAGAAATCAAATTCTAAATAAAAATGGGCCCTTTGATAAGGATGACCTGAAAGAAAATGACACTTGGTAGAAACATAATGACTTCCACGTCATGCTCTGATAAGATAAAAGCGATTCGAATTGAATTCTAAAATCCACTCAGATTTTGAGAGTCCAAACATGTCGGGATCATAAAAATAATAAAAACTGCCTGACTCAATATACCTCTATCCAATCAGAGAAGTAACAATTAATTGCATATGTAGAGACTTCGTCCAGATGTCATATGATTAGTCAAATTTGTCATGATATGATTTCAGATATAGGAAAAGGGATCAAAATTGTCTTGATATGATTGCAGGCGTAGGAAAGGGTCACTCTAGTTTCACAATATACAAGGTATTCCTTTTTAATACATCAAAAGATCATATAAAATGCATCCCTCTATTCTAAGAGGGAGGCCAGATATACATCTTGAAGCCTTTTCATCCAGCCTGTGAGGAGTCCATCCACATCAAACTATTTGAGGGACTGGCAGAAACATTCATTTGTTTCTGCAAACGATTGGCCACCAGAGGCATTATTAAATGAGGATATGATATATATTATTATTATTTATTTATTTATTTACTTATTTATGGCACCATTGATTGTATGAAGTTCTTACCATTAAGTAGACCTGATCGATCAAGTGTGGAGGTTTGTAAGATATGTGTAATCTTGGGCTTAGGCTCTGACGATTGCAGCAATTGCATCAATGGCCTTGGTGAAGGGCATGCATCAGTCAGTTGTCTTTTCAGAGCAATCCACCTGATGTTTTTTATGGATCCATCTCTGGAAGTCACCCAGAATAGACCAAAACACCATTTTCCATCTGTTGACATGTCTGCAGACCAAAAAGAAAAATGATGGGCAATATTATGATAAGAATCGCTATGATTCCAACATCTGAAAAACAAACAAGAAATAACTCTATCTTGAAGTTTACAATGACAAATTAATTCACGGTGATCACGGACGACAGGGAAACAACTAGATCATGTTATACTATAGATGTAATCCACAACAACATGATTCTAATCTGTGATGGGGAAATGAGCCCACACGATTTTGACCATCGAACTACAATGAGAAATTAGAAATCTTGATTTCGTCCTGATCAGCATAAAAAAAGCATTTTTCCACCTGATGAAAATTGAATCCACATGTTCAAACAGTGTGGGATGAGAAAAGAAACAATCACAATTCAGTGCATGTTGGCAATGATCCAATCAAGATGTAATAATGCATGATGAGAAGTGAAACCAAAGTGATTCAGCGATCAATTAACACTCGTGATTGATGAAGAATTATTGAACAATGATGAATAGTAGACCACGATTCTTTCATAATGTGTCATGAAAAAACCCTGATTATATGTCCAATGAGAAATGAATCCATCAAGATTGAGCAACATCTTATAAAAATCAAAATTTTATTCATTTATCATGGATCAAAATATTATCTCATCACTATTCAGCAATACATAATCAGAAATATTATCATGTTAATCATTCAGCAGTTAGTGAGAAAACATTGCATTAATATTTCGACAAATGTATATTCAGAAACCAGGGACGCAAAAAAAAGATAAGACAATTAAAGCACTGTATGCCCAAATAAATCAATAAATAGATAGAGAACCTTTAAATGTACCAAAGTTCAAGCAAAGCATGTAGAAATAAATCAGAAAATAGTTATCGCACCAAAAGAAATACATATCCTAAAAATGAAACTTTTAAGAAGTTACAATATCGGATGAAATCAAGTAACTAAGAACGCTACAGAGGATAAATGAAAGCGTTACAATCTCAAGCATTTATTTTGATGCCATGGTGCTAGAGAAATCAGAAGCATGGAAAGATAGAAAAGATATATGTACTCACCAGCACCTACAACATCAAGATTGAAATCCATGAAGATCCTCGTGAGGTCGCATCCCAGACCAAGTTTGTCCGGACAATTTATGGTAACAAGGCTCGTGTCTCCTTCGTACTTCCCCTTCTGAATCACAACAATCTCGTCATTCAACGGTACACCCATCCAACTGCGTTCTCAAACGGAAGGTTTGATCTTCTCTTCTTTTGTGAGGATTGGACAAACCCAAGGGAGAACTAGGAGTAGGATTAGGAAGTTCCGAGTATCGTACACAGAGAGAGAGAGAGAGAGTGTGTGTGTGTGTGTGTGTGTGTTATGTGCCCAGATGCAGATCAAAAGCTTGTTTATGGTATTTTCTCCTGAATTCTCAAGGTCAAATCAGCCCTAAAAATTTGCCACAAAGGGATGATCTATCTAATCCGTGCCCCCCCAAAAAAAAAACAAGACACTACAGCTGCTTTGTTGGAGAAGTTGCTGGGGCTTGAAAACAGAGTGTCTTGGTAGCAGCTTGCTTGTTATTGCTCACCAAATGTTGCTTCAAAAGAAAGGCTGGAACAGGGGATGAAGCAAGAGAAAGGTGAAGCTTCTCTCCTTCCTCCTTCCTCCTTCCTCCTTCCTCCTCCTTCCACCTTCCTCCTCCTCCTTTGAGAGATGAAAAAGAAATGCTGGAACAGGGGATGAAGCAAGAGAAAGATGAAGCTCCTCTCCTCCTTCCTCTTCCTTCCACCTTCCTCCTCCTTTGAGAGATCAAGGGCAGTTAAAGCCGTTGACTCTCTCTCTCTTCTCTCTCCTTGGAAGAGAAAGGCTATGGCTATGTGTGCATATGCAAAATGCACATGCAACCAACAGCCATAGCCTTGATTGCAATCTCTCCACAATTGGGAGAAGGCCTCTTCCTTATATAGTCAGTAGCTAAGCTGCTCCCAAGGTGCTGAGATCATGGGGTATCAATTCCTAACCACCAAGTGCCCCAGTTCCTATCAAGTGCCCAGGTCATCGAGACTCGTCAAATTCCTGAAGCATCTGCTTGTTCATCGGAGACAATTGGTGCATTTTCCTGGGCTCAGCTCCGCCTCAGATCCCGGGTTCGAATCCGTTTGTGCCAGCATCCTCTCCCTCGGGGCTTATCCATTGCCATTTATGAAGACCTGCGGAGGGCTTTCTGCCTTATCCTGTGTTGCGATGGTCCACGTCGATCCGTCGCCGCTAGCTAGCTGCCCTTCCCAGACCACAGGCTCCGTGGCTCTTCCAGTTTCCACGCGACATGTTCTCCGCACTAGCCCATCAGATCGTTCCCACCTTACATATATATATATCCATGCTGACCTTCCCGTTATCCGTTTCTAGATTGACCACTGTGCCGATCTCGCCCTTATCCTCTCACCGGGTCAACGCCCATCTAGATTGGCATCGGCAGTGGCCCTTCCTGTGATCCTCCCCAGACCAAGCCCATCTATCTCTGTCTATCTATCCACATTGATGCCCATGTATATCCATCATTGACCTTCCCTTGTCCTCTAACAACTGTCGTTCCATGTCGCTGCCACCACTCTCTTTAACATACCAGAGAACCACGATGGAACTGCCGAGAAACCTTACACAGAAAAAAAACTCGGAGATCTCGACGCGATTCAGAAGCTGCGAACAGGCGACAATCGTTCATTAATTCCCGATATCCTCGCGCTTTTTTTGCAACCGGCATATTCTTCTGTAACGAAACAAGATGCCACGATACAAAAGAATATCCACGAGAATCGAGTAAGGCCACTTTAGGCTTGTGATTAGAGAGAGTGTGTGTGTGTGTGTGTGTAAATGTAAGTGCTTCCATATCTTTGTCCCATGAACTTAGCCTATTACATTCAACTTGAACTTAATGGAGCTCACAAACTTTGCTCCACTGGGTCAATAAGGCTTGAACCTGTTCAGTGAATACGTGCCAATCGTCGACGCAGCAATGGAGAACGACGCTTTAAAATCTTGAAATTCGATTCTACAGTAGGAGATTAACCAGTCGAACGTCTGATCACTCGAGCTACTTCCATTATGAGGATTCATACTAATATTAGTATGGAGTGCACTATACAAAATTGAACTGGCATGAGCAGCTACAAATTGTTCTCCGCTGATTTAAGTTTCGTACGAGTTTGAATCTGTTGCCTGAACCTCGATACTCTATAAAGAGCATATTGTAACGTAAACTACTTACAAAGCTGGCTTCGTAGCTACCGATACTGGCACTTCTCTTAGTGTCCTCTCCCCTGATAAGAAAAGACACAGACTTCTTCAGTTTTCTTCGAGCTCGTATAAAAGGAGCATCTCTCAGGGATTTATCTCGATGAGCGAATGCAAGAGAGCACCTGCGAGAGACCGATAGCTTGGTGGTCAATGCGTTTTCTCATCATCGGCTTTCAAAAAAGCATTACCCCAAATCACACTTGATCATGGCATCAGGCTACTGATGTGAGAGTCCATCAGAATAGGACCCACTCTCTCTTTTCCATCGCGTTCTTCTCTTATTCTCCCTTTACCAGTTTCTTATTCTCCCTTTACCAGTTTCCTGCGTTAAATTACAAACTATCTGGCACAAGAAACGTGCAAAACACACTCGTGCAAGCGTAGATCTGGAGTAGGAAGAATGGGATCAGAATCGGCGAAAAAAACGCATCTGAATCGGATGGCAGAACCCCCAAATGGAAAGCCCCCAACCACAGTGAGCTAGCTGATCTAGCTGCTTTTTGTTTTTCTTGAAACAGTGGTCCTGTCATTAGCTATAAAATGCCAATGGCTACATTGCTTGTTCTTTTTACAATTTGTTCAAAACCATGAATCGGTCGAAACTCAAACACTTTCTCGCGGCAAGAGGAAACAGCCATATTTGGTGGCCATGCTGGTTTCCGCCTCGTAATAGTTTTTAAAAAAAAAAAAAAAAAAGGGTAAGTGATCCATTCTTGAAGAAATGTCAATCGGCTGTTGCTGCTCTGCTTGACGAGATTGCCCTCGAATATCATCAAATCGACTTGTCAACGTACGAACGATTTCAGGCCAGTTTTCTTGCATTACCTTAGCTGATTCTGATCTGGCTACTTATACTGAGATCGCCCTCGAATATCATCAAATTAAACTTTCAATGTATGAACGATTTCAGACTAGTTTTCTTGCATTACCTCAACTGATTCTGATCTAGCTACTAACTTGTACTGAGATCGCCCTCGAATATCATCAAATTAACCTTTCAATGTATGAACGATTTCAGACTAGTTTTCTTGCAGTACCTCAGCTGATTCTGATCGGGCTACTTGTACTGAGATCGCCCTCGAATATCATCAAATTAACCTTTCAATGTAGGAACGATTCCAGGCCAGATTTCTTGCATTACCTCGGGCTGATCTGATCTGATCTGATCTGGCTACTTGCACCGAGATCGCCCTCGAATATCATCAAATTAACCTTTCAACGTATGAACGCTTTCCGACCAGATCTCTTGCATTACCTCAGCTAATGTGATCGGTTTACTTGTACTGAGATCGCCCTCGAATATCATCGGATCGACCTTTCAATGTATGAACGATTTCAGACCAGATTTCTTGCATTACCTCAACTGATCTGATGTAGCTACATTTTGTGGGCAATTTGGAGAAGAAGAAGAAGAAGAAGAAGAAGAAGAAGAAGAAGAAGAAGAAGAGGAAATAGAATGTGGAGACAAGTGGTGATGGTGATGGTGATGCTGGTGCTGATGATGCTGATGCTGAGGCTGATGCTGTCTGCTGCCGTCGTCCACATGGAAAATCGCCCATCTCTCTAGAACCTCTTCAGCTACACAGACAGCCGATCTCTCCCCTCGTTTTGGGTTCGGGAAGATCAAAAGCTTCTGCATTTTCTTCCCCCCTTTTCCACACCCGCCAACGCCATGGCTGCTCTCCAAGTCGCATGCCTCCTCTCGCCTGTGAAGAAGCAGCAGCAGCAGCAGCAGCACCCAGCATTCTCCTCCGATGGGCTTCCCCTCATCCCATCCAGATCTCGCCCTCCCAAGTGCTCCTGCCCTGTTGGCCGCCTATACCCCTCCATCACCTGCTCGTCTTCCACCATCACTCAACCTCAAACAGTTACTTCAGGTACTATCTATCCATATTTACTCGTTCTTTCTTGGTTTCCATCTCTTCGGAAATCGCTGCTATACGCAATGGCGCACATGAATGCATATGTTGTGTGTGTGTGTGTGTGTGTGTGTGTGTGATGTAGGTCTGCATCTATCTATGGTGTAGTGTATATCGGTTTGTATACCAATGTATGCATGTACCAATATATGTATGTATGTATGTATGTATGCACACGTTGTGTGTATATATGTAACTGTTGGATATGATTTGCGTGTATATTGGATGTGGGTATTGAAATATCTATCCATCTATGTGGATGGTTGTACTGGATGTAATGTATGATGCTTATATATATTCGGTTGTCGTTTATCACATTTGTATACAGTGCATTTCAGAACAAACCGATATGCATATGCTTATGTTTGTGTCTGTGTATATATGAGTTGGAGGAAATCGATAGATTGCTCACTCGTGAAACTATCAATCAGATGAGGTGAAGCAGGAAATCTTTCTGGAAAGTGAACGATCCGTCATTCGTCTAGCCCTCCCTAGCAAAGGTAGAATGTCTGAAGACACGATCAGTTTGCTGAAGGTACGCTCAACTCTTATGCTGCTTTTTTGCTAATCTAAAGAGAGAAACTCTGATTTTCTTCGATTATGAATTTCAAATGAAGTTTGAATGCATGCCTTTACCACTTCCAATCAAGAAGCTCTTTCATTGGAAATGTGTGATGTATATCAAATCTTGTTTGCCTTTACTTATTAATTATAGCAGTTCACTTTCAGTGTTGACGTCAAAAGATGGAGCTTGCAATTTATTTACTTGGAGATTTCAAAGAACATCTATACTCATATACATCCTTTCTGAGTCGTGTCATCACTTGTAAAAGAGACAGACCTAAAACTACAGCAGGACATTTTCTATGCATGGCAACATTTCTCAGTGATTCACTCTAGAAAATCTGTAGGATAGTTTAGGATCTCAAATCATGGGAAACTTCTTCTCAAGCAATTGAACTGCAAACTATGAGCCATCACATGTCTTTACAGTATATGTATATGCGATATCTATTATATATATGTGTGTGTGTGTTCGTGTATAAGATGCATGCATTTTTTTACGTAAGAAGATACAGCTCACAATAATAACATGGGAATCTTTCTCTCATTCAGTCAGAATCCTTATAACGATGATCAACTCGCTTATAGTGCTGGTCAACTCCTGCATAAATAGGAAGAGATGATTGTGTACATCCTGATGTAAAATCATGATAACGTTACTCGTGGCCAGAAATACTACTCTAGAATACTAAATAGTGCAGGTTTTCCGTCAAGGGTTGAGGTGAGCGTGCTTGGTTCAGAACTAAGTATCCTAACCAACTAGCCTAGGAAGTTGAAATTTGACCAACATGTGTTTGTTGCTTCGTGAAACTGAGATTCTCAGGTCAGAACACAGGGTATAAACTAGTGTCATATATGTATGCATATGTATATGGCATTATCAGTGTACAGGCAACTGCATATAGCCATGCATGCATGATTATATTGTTATGCGAGTTAGATCCAGAGGTGTAGACATGTTTTATACATGCATGTACAGAAAACAAACAGGCATATGGATACAATGTGCATAGGTCCTTAGGCATGTAAGCAATCCTGAGCGTAAATGGAACATATACAAATATGACATTCTTCATTTGAACTGGTGAAAAGAATGTTTAGATATTTGTGCTATTTTTGTTAATTAAATTTATTTATATTATGATCTCAGGATTGCCAACTCTCCGTTCATAAGCCAAATCCTCGGCAATATGTTGCAGATATTCCGACTGTAAGTTTCTCGAATCTCACAACTGATATTTCAAATCTATGTAGACTATATACGCGGTTGCTGTATGCAGCTTCCAGGATTAGAAGTTTGGTTTCAACGTGCCTCAGATGTGGTAAGGAAGATTATAGAAGGTGATGTGGATCTCGGGATTGTAGGCTATGATATGGTTTGCGAATATGGCAAGGTAGGTTGATCTACTCCAGCTTTGTCTTTGTCTTTGTTGTTTTTCTACCGGTAATTAAATACAAGTTTGATTTTCTGTTTTGTCAATTGATCAGGGGCACAAAGATCTTATCATTGTGCATGATTCCCTTGAATTCGGAAAGTGTCATCTGGCTGTGTGTGTAAGTGTTGTTTTTTTGGTTTCGATGATAATAATACTAGGGAACTCATATATATTCGTGAAAACAAGAGAAATAAAAATGCAGGTCCCGACATATGGTATATTTGAGAATATTTCATCTATGGAGGAACTGGTTGCAATGCCCCAATGGTCGGCAGATAGGCCTCTGCGGATTGTCACAGGCTACACTCATGTTGATTTTCTTTTCGTACTCTTTATGCTTCGATTTCTATGTTGAAAATAGAATGGGTAGAAAAATAAATTAATTTTGGAACAATTTGATTGGCAGCTGGGAGAAAAATTTATGAATAGTACTGGCTTCAAGCATTGGAAATTGAGTACAGCAGATGGAGCTTTGGAAGCTGCACCTGCAGTAAGGATCAACTTCTCTATATGTCATAATATATATATATATATATATATATATATTATCTGCATTTTGTTTTGCAATGATATTACACTACTTTAAGTAGACTAAGACGCCTTTGGACGATGAGCATGTGGGTTCACAACTTTCTCTGTGTGAGAGTACTACAAAAACCAATAAAGGGTAGGGTAGATGTAGAACAAAACTCAATAGATATTCGTCTTTGTCAAAATAGGAATGTATAGAGAACTCTTCTCTTTAAACTGACTTTATGTATGTTAGAACCATTATATCAGCTGTGAATTAACTGGAAAAATTGGAATCAATCATTTCAAAACAGGTCCCTCTACATGATAGGGCAAACCATGTATGTAAACCTACTTTGGTTTGTTTCGCAGATGGGTACAGCAGATGCTATTCTTGATCTTGTGAGTAGTGGCACCACTTTGCGTGAAAATAATTTGAAGGAAATAAGTGGGGGATTAGTTCTGGAGAGTCAGGTGAGATTCATTTTCCCTAGGAAAATTTTTAATGATATGTTGATTATGCATTGATACTAAACTAGATGTTTGAATTGAGGAATTTTCTGATGAATCTCTTTACAGGGTGTACTAGTTGCCAACAAAAAGGCGTTGCTCAAGAGGCCAATGGCCTTAGAAACTACCCACGAGATATTGGAGAGAATGGAAGCTCATCTTCGTGCAGAGGGGCAATTCACGGTAAACATTTTTTAGTTAAAAGGGTATGTTTTCAGCTTGGTGCAATTATTCTCCTTGGTGTATTGTTTTCAGCAATTTTGCTGCAAATTCTCCCCATGGGATATTTCTTTTCAGCAACATTTTGCCGCAAGTTGTCTCCTGCATATTTCTTCTTTGTGAAGGGAGTCATATTCTATATGTGTGAAAATGCAGGTTGTGGCGAATATGCGTGGTAAGTCAAGTGAAGAGGTTGCTGATTATATCTTGAACTGCACAGATTTCCATGGTTTGCAGGTGCTATTATCTCGTTTGTTCGTCTTCTTCATTCCATGCCTTAACGGGCTTCTGGAACACCTTTTTAGGTTTAAAAGAATCACCTCTTGTTTGGGCACAAATTGGGTACAGGGACCAACCATCAGTCCAGTGTATAGTCAAGCAAATGGCGTGATAGAGGAGGGCTATTATGCTATTGTCATTTGTGTGCCCAAGAAGCGTCTTTATGATGCGGTGAAACAGCTGAGAAAGGTAAAATATATTTTGATCATAAGTGAATTCAAAATGTGAATAGTCTGCGATTCGGTTGTAGAAAAATTGCCTAGCTTGCAGGAGCTGACCTCTTATTTCCTCTGGATTTACAGGCTGGAGGGAGCGGAGTTCTTGTATCTCCATTAACCTATATATTTGATGAGGAACCACCACGGTGGCGCGAATTGCTGGAGAAACTGAAGTAAAAAGATCTAAGAACCAGGCACTGCATTTGCCCTTTTGCCCCCTGTTTCTGGGCATTGTAGGGAAACTTCGAAGTATATAATGATGTATGCTTCTTTGGGATTCTTGGTTTTTGGGAAAAATTGAGAGGGTTGCAAGGCGATTGTTATGACATTAAGCGAGAGAAACAGTTATATTTTGTCCCTTGGGGCAGATTTGTTCATCGCCGTCCAACACACTGTAAAAGCGCAGAACTGTTGTAGATTGGCTTTGATTTGATCAAAAGTTCCCATTGTAGGCTATCTTGATTGATTTATCGATGTTTAAAAATCAGCAGCTTGAATGTTCATGAAAGGCTAGCTAGGCCTTAATCTTTCTACCATACTGATGGGTACTTAAATCAAAGAACCATTACCTCTTTTGAACTCTAATGCCTGTTCTCTCTCTCCTCATGACGTTCAATTCAATGGGGTGGGAATTAGAACATTGACAATGTACTCGTCGCAGTGAGACGTGCAAACTAGTGCAATGTACTCGATGTACATAGAATGCACTAGTGCAAATACAAAATGTACATAGAATACACTATAGTGCAAATAGCCAATGTACGTATAATGCACTAGTGCAAATACACAATCTACGTATAATGCACTAGTGCAAATGACCTTTCACGTGTTCGTTCATGAAAGGCTAGCTAGGCCTTAATCTTTCTACCATACTGATGGGTACTTAAATCAAAGAACCATTACCTCTTTTGAACTCTAATGCCTGTTCTCTCTCTCCTCATGACGTTCAATTCAATGGGGTGGGAATTAGAACATTGACAATGTACTCGTCGCAGTGAGACGTGCAAACTAGTGCAATGTACTCGATGTACATAGAATGCACTAGTGCAAATACAAAATGTACATAGAATACACTATAGTGCAAATAGCCAATGTACGTATAATGCACTAGTGCAAATACACAATCTACGTATAATGCACTAGTGCAAATGACCTTTCACGTGTTCGTTCTTGCATATAAGATACAAGTACCAAATGGAAAGAGATGGAAGGACTTGCAATGCAACGTGTACAAAGTTTCAAGAGACAATTTAACTTAGTGATCAATTTCCAGAGGTATTTTGTTCTGTAAAACGGTCCTTAGTGCAAGGCAATTACGGTTCAGGACCAAGTCAAAGACATCCAAGACATCACAGAAACCTGTGTTATGGAAATTTGCAAAGCATTACGCATCAGATAGCTTGCTAAAATCCATGGCTAATAATCAGTGAAGTTTACCCAAATCTAGCTAGCTAGTATGTATCCAAACCTGTTATGTTCCACTACTGGCTTACCAGTGTGTAATAGCCAATGCATATGCAATTAATAAGGGAAACCTTCAAGAAGTTAAAGTGGACAAGACCTTCACTATAATTCTATATACAATGGAGAGGACATGATACAAGAAGAAAAATAACTAAAACTAGAAAATCCAGGTCATCAAGGCAAGGATTTTGGTTGCATTATCCCATTGGATATTTATTTTCACATATTTCTTTATCAAGTAAAATCTGTTGCATGCGTCGTTACGTGCTTCGCACATGATGTCTTAAATTTAATAAATACAATAGATACATATTCTTACAAATAAGTATCAAAAATAAATAGAACTCGATTAGTATGGTGTATAAGTTCCTTGGCAAATGACAACAGATTTAATCTGCCCTTTCTTCATTGCAGTATAAGTATATATATTTCGCAATATATATATAAATATATATATGTGCTTTCCTGATGGCTCGAAAGAATAGAAATGCTGCTACAGACCGGTCTTTTGGCAAGAGCTGAAAAATTCATGCCGAACTGCCTCCTTGGCACTAATCCTATCCCTTGGATCTATCTGCAAACACCTCTCAAGCAAATGAAACAGAGAAGGTGGCACCAATGGCAATATATCTGACCTCTTTATATTCTTCTCACACCAATCCTGCACTGATGTGGGCTCTAGTTTGGATGAGCTGACCTCCTGTAAAATGCCATCCACGAATCATCAAAAAATTGGAAGTTGAAGTCAAGTCGGTTGTAATGATTAATAATAAAAGCCTTTTTGGGTTTAACCTTACTTGATATAGAAAGAGATACGTAAAGAAACTTGACATCATTAATGGTCAAAGCAACCACAAAATGAACATAATCCTACATCAGTTTTTAAAAAATGTGATTGGTTACATAAATAAATATCATGTCATACTGCTATAAATGCTAAAAAGGGGGAAATGACAAATCCAGGTGCTCAGAGTAAGCCCAGTCTGAATTGTTACCTAGATTCCCATCATCAGGGAGTGCATCGGTGTTAGAACAGGGTAAGTCTATTCATTATGTACAAATTCGTGAAAATTTGCAACAGAAGAGCATATCGCAATTTCTAGGTTCATATTTCATCACATTGCCGCATTAAATCTGTCTAATTATAAAAGGTAGGATACTGTTCAATCACACCCAATATCTTTCCTAACATTGAGCTTCTATGATGAAATATTGGATGAAAATAATTACCTTTGGGAGAGTAGCTTCACGATTGTGTTCCTTTGCTAGTCTACATATTGCATCACTACCAGAAAATTGTGATATATCCAACAATGACCTATAGCCAGCAGTGAAGTTGTTTAACAGATTATTCACTTCTATCAAAGCACAGCAATATATACAGCAGACAGTATTGTATACAATATGTGGAAGTAATACAATGCAGTACATCTATTTTTTCTTTGTCAGTACTTATAATAGAAATAGAATTTCTTACTGTTCAACATTGCTCGAGAATGAAAATGGTGACTTTCCAAGAAGAAGTTGAAGAAGACTAACTCCAGCTGACCAGATATCTATCTTTTCATTCTGATAAGGAGACTTCAAAAGAACCTGAAAGCTTTGTACCAACATTAGAAACTGACACATTCCAGAAATATAGGGCACTTCTATTCCTATGAGATCCCTTTAAGCTTACCTCTGGAGCACGATACCCTTTAGTACCAGCACACGGCCCTTCCTTTCTCATCTTCTGTATCACTGAAAAAGTACAATATATATTCCAGAACCAATGAAGAGAGAATTATATTCGAAACATTTTTTGCACAATGCCAACACATGGATTTACCTCGAACTTTAGAAAGATGGGCTGATTCGGTAGTCTTTACATTAGATAATCTTGAAATTGGCAATGGAGCCGTACTTTGCAGTAAGCTAGCGTCAACTAAAGCCTTCTGATGCTTCCTTTTTTGAGGTGCAGCAACTCTCTTTTTGTAAGAACTTGGCAATGCAGAGACAGGAGATTGAGGACTCCGTTGATTTTTCTGTACGAATTCCCAAAGTTCACGTCTACCAAACCTTGGGATCATTTGCTCACATTTCTGTGTCTCTCCAGCCTGTTGCTGCCTTAGAGGTGACTGGAAACATAAAGATTTTTCAAACATCGATCTTACGAGCACCCATCTCTTTACAAGGAAACATTTCTGAAATACCCAATTGATCATCCAAGAAATGCATTCCCTTTCTCCCAATTAGTTGTTATTTCAGTAATTACATAGTAAAATCTCCTACATTTTTTCTTTGTCAATTGATGAAATGATTGAAACTGGAAGTTTGAAAGAAGGAAAGATATATATAAGAGAGAGAGAGAGGGATACATATCAAAATAGTTGATTTTGCATAACATATTTTAGCAAACGCATTAAACGTACCCATTGCATGTTTGGACTTGATCCTTTCAAGCCACTTGCTGTGCCCTTAGCTAAAAAACCTTGTCCGCTTGCAGGAGATGACCTCGCAGATGAGAACTTGGGAAAGCCATGAGCAGGGCTATCTAAACTAACATCTGGACAATGTAGCTTTTTTCGTTGATGGTTCGGTGTTGATTCAATGTAATTGTGGGCTTCAGAAGTGCTTGAATTTGTCAATCGGCTGGATAGGTTTGTATTGCACATTGGCGTACTTGGAGTGGATGTTTTATCTTGAATATTTCCAGTTTCTCGATGCAATGTCTTTGTTCTGCTGCCATATTTAGGCACAGACTGTTTTTCCCTTCCTACGTGATTTAGACATGCGTCAGTATTTTGTTGTATATATTTGTACAAATCAGTACATTCAGTGTTTTTCTTCCGGTACTTCATACCTTTATAAAGCACAATAAGGAAACCATGCAAATTTTCTACAGGTTCACATGCATAAATGAATCCAGATTGCACTTTGTAGAATGAAAACTCGTAAGGAAGGTTTTAGTTGACAATAGTTGCATGCAATATTCTACAGTTTTGAATAAAGATGATCAAACAACAACACTCAGACTGCTAGTTTAGGGACTGATTAGGAAAGTCGCTAAATTTATATAGAAAATTAGACTCGTGGAAGCACCTCCGAATTTCTGAATCTAGACACATATGGAATGAAGCTACCAATACTAGGCTACCTAAAAATGCTTACGGTTTCCAACCCTGAAGAGATACACTCATATGGAAAACCTGACATTATTTCTGGAGCATATAAACATATATATGCACACATATATATACATACGTATGTGTAGATATATATAAATATGTACACATGTATGTATGTATGTATGTATGTATGTATATACTGCTATGAATGAAGCTACCTAATATTTTAAATTGTTCGATTGCAACCTCAATCAAAAAAGTCTTCTAGAATGTCAATACTCACCAACTGAAGAAACTTGCTTTTGCTGAACCTGCATCAATGGAGGCAATCAAATCTATGTCTTAGTTCATAACCAATAAGAGGTACAAATGGCTCGTAACTACAATATGAAAATTCATATACTGGAACCGAACGCAAAATATGCAAATGCGCCGAATATGTTGGCATTCGTAGAAAATACTGATCAGAATAATAGAATCGAACCGTGGCAAGATTAAAATCAACAAGCCAGCCATTCCCTCTTTCACGTGAATACAGAAAGTTTCCTGGCTTCACATCTCTATGAATGACTCCCTGCATAGTTCAACACACATAGCCGACATATAAATATTCAATAAATAACATTTATACTACAAATAGAATTAAAACGTCAAGAAGATAACGTTCAATACTCGGAAAAGAAGTAAGTTCTGAATTAATATCTGGGAACGGTTAAGTACATAACTACCACTGCCTCAGAAAGCCAAAAGGATGCACATAAAGATAAGACATACCTTACTATGGAGGTACTCTAAAGCTTTAAAAAGGGAGAACCCATATGCCCGCAACTCCGAGATTGTTATTTCCTTTTTCAAGACCTTGTAAGCCAGAACACAAACAGATGTAGAAAGATGAAGACAAAAAATCTAAGAAATATTAACATAAGATAACCCATTCACCTCAGGCTTTTCATGCTCTACATATTCTAAAATTAGGCACTGCCTGCCTGATTCCTCAATCACATCTACACATCGAGGAATATAGCTGTGGCCACTACAAAATGTAAATGGATGTGTTAAAAAACTGGTTATAAATTTAATAGAATCCAACTGAACACTATATCGACAATAAATAAACACTTACCCATACTTTTGCAACACATTGATTTCGTTTTTGACATATTTGCTAGAGGTTTTCTCATAGGGATCTGGAACAACATTTTGCATAACTATATTGTCAAGACTGACGTGGTGATACCAACAGATTAGTTATAGATTTTTTACCAATTCAGAGACACTCACACTTTATTGCACGTAGTTTTCCATCAGCTTTACACATCGCTTTATATACTGTGCCATAACCCCCTGCACAAAATACAAATTAAATTAACATGGCCACTACCTCTGAGCACTAAACAATTTCACTAAGAAAACTTGAATGTACATATATACCAGATCCTTCAATTGCCTCCACGATAAATCCTTCAAAGGAAGGCAGCTTTTCATCAATTAGCTACAAATGCATGCAAGCACGGAAAGATGGTGAGATTTTGTCATGAACAAGCTTCGAAAATGTATCAATGAAATATCTATAATAATGACCCAACTACTGAACACCATATATCTCCCATATCACAAGAGTTTCAAAATTTGCAATATGAGTCCAATGCGTCCATGACTATATTCAGTATTACAAAAGACACTGCAAATGTCTATGCAATGAACAGCTAACAAACAGAGTACAGATTAGTTTGGTTGAAATGGGAGACGATTTAACAAAATCTAACTCAAAGGAACCTGAAATACGGTGCTGTGGCACTGAGACAGAACAAGAACATATTACGATGGAACACTTTGAAAGCAGACAGAGAGGGCCTCACGACCTGCAATGAATGCACCTGAGTGGACTAATTGGATCAGATAATAGAAGTACCTGATTTGAACAAGTTTCCATGACTGGGGAGTGAGCAAGCCCAGTCTCCTGGCTTCTTGGATGACTGCTTGGTTTCTTTCGCTTACCTAGTTTGCTTGGTTGCTTAACATTCTCCACTTTCTGAATTAACTTTGCTGACTTACTGTTCATCTTTATTTCCTTTGCATTTTGAAGTCTGGCAGGACCATCTGCATCTATAACATCAAGCTTCTCTACAGCAATCTCCAACTTATATTCCTGATTCATCGAATGATCAATGGAATCTTTCAAAGTATTAATACTACTTTCAGTACATATTATATTTCTCATTAGATTTCCGTCTGCAGACAACACACTCGTATTTAATCTTTTTCCACCAAACACGTTGTGTACTCTTTTCTGAACCATGTCCAATGCAAGGTTATCAACTGTTTCTGTAATAATCGAGCCATGAATTATTGACTTGTCATCAACACTGTCAGGTGCACGAGATTTCGTCATACTGTAGCTTTCATTTGCAATGATGGACCTATTTAAAGGTATCGGAAACGTGGACGCAAGCGGATGGAGTTGAATTTTCACGTCGACTAAAGATGCAGCAGGGGATGGTTTCTGTGCATGAAATTGCTTAGTTTTGTCTTGGGACTGCTTCCTCTCCAACTTAGCAGATAACTTAAAAGCTTTCTTGGCATCCGATGATAAGCTTGAATCATTCGAATCTTCTACTTCCATATCGGCTACGTTTGAGAATCTTTTCAAAGACGACGCTTCCTCGGTTGCCATTGAAACGTTTGCTTTCTTTCTCGGAGAAACGAGCGTTCCATGGATGCATCTCTTACGGGTTGAATGATCCATCTCAGAAAGCGCATTTCTCGAGATGCTCGGTTCCCTCTGCTGAACTCCGTAGCTTATGATCCGAGATTCAGGCGCATCGTCGTGCGTTTCTGAGGAGCTCGAAGATGGAGCGAAAGGGAGGGTTTTGGGGAGGGGAAGGCCGAACTCCTCGCGAAAGCGGGCGGGAAGGGTGCTGTACCCCCGGAGCAGAAAAAGCGGCGAAGGTGGAGCGTACCTGCGCTTCGAAGACTCGAAAACGTCGAAGAGGGGAGGGGAGAAGGTGACATTGCCGTCGCTGCAGAGGCTGAGGGGGGAGAAAGGGAGCGAGCAGAGCCATTGGATCTCGGAGGGCGAGAAGCCGAGGGAGCGGAAACGATCGCAGAGGACTGAAGGAGGGGAGGAGCGGCCGAGACGGAGGAGGAGGCCGACGAGGATCCAAGCACGATCGCTGGCCATCAGAGTCTCGTCGGAGGCAGCAGCAGCAGCCATGGAAAGCTTGGAGCTTTTTCCTGCACTGCACTGTGTCGTCGTCGTCGTCGTCTTCTAAGATTGAATCGGGAAAAAAATCGCTGTTTGGCGGGAGAATGTGGGCACCGTCGGATCTCCCCGTCCTCGATCGACGCCGTCCGATCTTCCTTCTTCTTCTTCCTCTTCTTCTTCTTCTTGTGGAGGATGTGGACACCGTCGGATCTCCCAGCCTTCGATCGGAGCCGTCCGATCCTCTTCTTCTTCTTCTTCTTCTTCTTCTTCTTCTGGAGCGTGTGGACGCCGTCGGATCTCTCCGTCTTTGATCGGCGCCGTCCGATCTTCTTCTTCTTCTTCTTCTTCTTCTTATTATTATTATTATGGAGGATGTGGACACCGTCGGATCTCCCTGTCTTCGATTGGCGCCGTCCGATCTTCTTCTTCTTCTTCTTCTTCTTCTTCTTCTTCTTCTTCTAGAGAATGTGCACACCGTCGGATCTCCCCGGCTTCGATCGGCGCCGTCCGATCTTCTTCTTCTTCTTCTTCTTCTTCTGGAGAATGTGGACGCCGTTGGATCTCCCTGTCTTCGATCGGCGCCGTCCGATCTTCTTCTTCTTCTTCTTCTTCTTCTTCTTCTTCTTCTTATTATGATTATTATTATTATTATGGAGAATGTGGACACCGTCGGATCTCCCCGGCTTCGATCGGCGCCGTCCGATCTTCTTCTTCTTCTTCTTCTTCTTCTTCTGGAGAATGTGGACACCGTCGGATCTCCCCGGCTTGGATCGGCACCGTCCAATCTTCTACTTCTTCCCCTTCTCCTTCTTCTGGAGAATGTGGACACCGTCGGATCTCCCCGTCTTCGATCGGCGCCGTCCGATCTTCTTCTTCTTCGTCTTAGTTTTCAGTAATTGAAGCCTTGCCCCTAACGGGCCAATGTCTCTTAAGAAGAACCCATAAGGAAGTTGTATGTAGAAACTTGGTCCATGAAGAATTGAGTCTTTTTGGGGCCCCATAAGTCGTCAGTCGAAACGCGATCCATCTGTCCGATCAATCGATAATAATTGGTTCTCACGACAAGGGGGCCGATTCGAGACTTCCGAGCTCGAATAACTTTCTCGGATCAGATCAAACACGTTATCGGATGCGATCAATCTCGACAGGGGGGGGGGGAGGGGGATCTCGGGATATTCGAGTGTTGGATACGTGAAGCCAGAATCAGAGGATTCGCGGTTCGACATGCTTGTCGTAACCGGTTCCAATATTTGCCGCAAACAGCGACAGGAGAAACGCGGGAGGGAATCGATTCGAATGCAGCGCCGAGCGATTGTTCGTTTCACTTTGCAAATACGACCCCGTGGCAGCAACAGCAGCACGAGAGACGTGAGAAGTTCGATGCTAAAGTGTCCATGTTTCGCATGTCCGGCTACGTGCAGATGATGACGAGGCGATCGACGAATCGGTTCGATCAATCTGCCCTCATGGGGAAGCCTCCGAAGCCGAAGTCTCCGGTGCCGAAGTGTTGCCGTAGCTTCTGGCTCTCGAATCGAATGACTGCAGCGCCGCCGCGCTGGGAAGAGCTGGAACCATCCATGACTGCATCTACATCGGTTGCAGTAGTAGTAAGGACCCCAGGGGACATGGATCTGGTTGAGCCCTGTTCTTCGGACTCCTGGATCGGTGGCCTCCCCGCACAAACGCGAGACTTGAGGTTTCCGAGCATTCTCCAGAGCAACGACGCGGGCAGTCTGATCAGCGCGAGCACCGCCAAGTGCACCAGTGCCAGTGGGCAACAGCACACCGCGGCGCAATCCACGGTGAGCCTCGACGCGCACCTGCAACACACGTAATCGTATAGCTTCTTCCGGCTCCTCTTCAGCTTCTCCAGCTTCCGCTTCTGCTTCTCTTCCTGCCGCGGAGGCTTGCCATGTCGAGGCTTCGAACAGGAAGCTAACGACGAAGAAACATCGTCCTTTCTGATCGTCAACGACGCCGATGACTTGCTGTGCCCTTCCTTCTCACCTTCGCCATCGCCGTCACTGTCTTCGACACCCTTGTGGATGCGATCGCCATCATCCGCATCCTCATCAGCATGTTTACTACCTCTTTCATCGGATGCATCCATGCATCGGGCATGGTTACCGTCGTCGTGATCGTCGTCAGCACCGCCATAGCCATCTTCATCTCCGCGACGTTCGCTTCCATTCCGCACCTCCAAATTATCGAATCCATCCGGCTTCCACGATCCATCGAGATCATCGAATCCATCTGGCTTCCACGATCCGTCGAGATTACCGAATGCATCTGGCTTCCAAAATCCACCGAGATCATCGAATCCATTCGGCTTCCACGATCCGCCGAGATCATCGAATCCATTCGGCTTCCACGATCCACCGAGATCATCGAATCCATCCGGCTTCCACGATCCACCGAGATTATCGAATCTATCCAAATTATCGAACCCATCTGGGTTCCACGATTCGTGAAAGCCATTCGTGCTCCGGCCGTGGAGTTGCTCCGCTCTTGGCCTCGCTCCGCCTCGTCTCTGCCTGAGGCCGTAGGTGTCCGCGGAGACAGGAGCAATCTGATCATGGGCAGACTTGAACGAAGAAGAGGCCGACGACGAAGAAGAGGAGCATCGATCCGAATCGTAGGCTTGCTCTCGCCGACGGTGCTGGTTCGGCATCATCGCTCCTTCGAATTGGAAGGGAACCGCTTCTCTCGAAGGATCGACGACGATGACAGATGGAGGCGGCGGCATCGAGGGAGAGAAGAAATCATGGTCGGATTGAGGTGGGTCCATAGCACTCTGGTATCAAATGATGGGGATGGAGATGGTTTTGAACCCTAATTATCTCAGTCTCAGATTGATTATGGGGGTATTTAACCCTAAACACGTAGCAATTAGGCACAGGGGAGGAAATCCGATCCTAACCCTAACCCTAACCCTAACCCTAAACCTAACTGCAGAAGATCTGAAACAGGGGGTTTGGCAGCAACAATGAGATGGGCGGTTTGGAGGCCAACAGAAATAACTAACTTGAATTCAATCAGTTCCTTTTTGTCCCCCCTTAAGAGAAAAGACAAACCAACCTTGAGGTGTTTAAAAGCCAAAAGCCCACTAGGCTTTCCGATACCGCTTTTGCTACACACTCTCTCGCAGAACAGATAGATTAGTGTCGAGGGCCTGATTCTTGGGAGAGAGCTTCGATGGCATTGACCCCAACGATTGATCTAACGTCTGCTCTGTAGCAGATAGGCAAACGAACCCCCGATCTGTAACGTGATGAAGCATATTGGTCGATTCTTGGAGAGGATCCAACGTCTCCTTGCATATGCTCGTCTGCTCAACCTTTTGTTTTTTTTCTTCTGTCGTTAGGCCTCTAACGATCACAACTAACTCTAGGAAATAATATGCTTTGGAAGAATCTCTTCCACCCCTCCGTGATGGCCCATCGGTTTATTTCGCCCGCAATCCAGTAAACTGCGACACAAAACAATCCCCGTGGAAAGCTATCCCACCGACGAGCAGAATCGGTTGCAAAACTGGCTACGCTTCTGTATAAAATGCAAGCTTTTCAGCGTATCCATTAATTATCCTTCTCAGTGGACAGATGCCTTGCCCGATTATGTCGTTTCTTATATACCCCATCCGCCGCCACTCGACATACTTTCTCGTTGTTTTTTCATGCGATCTTCATGCCCACTACTCGACCCTTTCGATCGGGAAGCGTAATCCGCACTTGCACCATTACGCGCAAAATGGTCGAAAAAAACATCTGATCGTGGACCAGATCGAAATAAGCATGTACGTTTTTCATGAAGTAGATTACAAGTGATTTCATGTAAAGAGGCTTTCAGAGGAGGCGAGCTCCGAATTTCATTTCATTTCATTTGATCAGACTGAGCTCGCCATGTCAAACAATGCCGCATCTTTTGCAACACCCGGCTGGTAAATCTCTCTGTCCAATGCACGTTATCTGTGAGTGTATATGTCCATGGTGAAAGAGTAATGATGGCGTAGACGAACCAAATTTGGCAAACAGATATGAAGGGGAAGAAGAAGGAGAAAAAAAAAACAACATTGATGCGTATGTATGAAACATATGAAGAAAAAAGAAGAAGAAATGATCTCATTTTCAATGAAATTTGCGAAGCAAAAAGACCCATGTTGCTATCTGAGCTACGCGGAAAAAAGAGCTATGGCGATATCCATCCAGGATGAACTCTGCCCCCTCAAGGAGGCGGGCAATGGAAAACCCTAAGGCAGTTTCTACATTTTTAGAGCTAGTGAAGAAAAGCGCCAAGAAGAAGGATATATATGAAGGTGCAAGTCTCCATGCTCGAATCCTTGACAAGGGCTCACTCGAGAAGAGCTCGTATTTATTCACTGCTTTAATCACCACGTATGCTAAAATGGGTATGCTTGGGAAAGCACACGAAGTGCACGATGTGCTCCAGATTCGAGATGTAGGTACATGGAATGCCCTCATCGGAGGATATTCGCAACAAGGTCGAGGCCACGAAGCATTGGATTGTTCCCTAATTATGCACATCGAGGGTCTGTCTCCAGATGTGATCACATTCATTTGCCTTTTCAAGGCTTGTGGAAGTATAGGAAATGTCGACCGGGGAAAGCTAATACACGAGGAGGTTGTTAGAAAAGGATTGCTGGGTAAGCATATTGCGTTAGGGAATGCTTTGGTGGATATGTATGCAAAATGTGGTATGCTTGCTAAAGCATTGCAAGTGGTGAATCAACTTCCCTCTCGGACAACAGTCTCCTGGAATATTTTGATTTCAGGATATGCCCAACAGGGACAAGCCTATGAAGCATTGGGGTGCTTGAAAGGGATGGAAAGAGATGGTCTCTCTCCGAATGAAATCACTTTTGTGGCTGTGTTGCAGGTTTGTGGCAGGATAGGAGCAATTGACAAAGGCACGGAAATCCATGAAGAGATTGTTAGGAGGAGATTGATTGAGAATAATATTGTGCTTGGGAATGCTTTGGTGGATATGTATGCCAAATGTGGAGTGCTTACGAAAGCACAACAAGTGCTTGATAGTCTTCCAACACGCAATGCAGTTTCTTGGTGTTCACTGATTGCAGGGTATTCTGAACTTGGAAAAGGCCACGAAGCATTGGAATGTTTTGAACGAATGCTAAACGAGGGCCAACATGGAGATGAGATCACCTTCGTGTGCTTATTGAAGGCATGCGCAAGTTCAAGGTCGATTGAGAAAGGGGAGCAGATTCATGATGAGATTATCGCCAGGGGTTTGCTAACCAAGAACATCATGATAGGGAATGCATTGGTGGACATGTATGCCAAATGTGGTAAGATGGCTAAAGCACAAGATTTACATGGCAAGCTTCATGTTAAAGATGTAGTCTCTTGGAACTCATTGATTTCAGGGTATGCTGAACACGGGCAAGGACAGGAAGCAATAAGAAGTTTTGAACAGATGCAAAGAGAGGGTATCTCTCCTGATGTAATCACTTTTGTTTGTACATTGAAAGCATGTGCTAGTGTAGGCGATATTGAAAAGGGAGAGCAAATTCATGAAGTGATTGTTAGACGAGGATTGCTAGAGAATAGCACTGTGCTTGGCACTGCATTGGTGGATATGTATGTGAAATGTGGTGTGCTCGCAAAAGCTCGATATGTTCTTGATAGGCTTTCTACGCGAAATGAAGTCTGCTGGTCTGCAATAATTTCTGGATATGTCCAACAAGGCCTGTGCCACGAAGGTATACTTTGCTTCAAGCGTATGCAGAAAGAGGGTTTCTCGCCAAATTCAGTGACCTTCATTTTCATTTTGAAAGCATGTGGCACCATAGGAGCTATTGATAATGGTAAACTAGTCCATGACGCGATTATTCATAGTGGTTTGTTGGATAAAGATATTGCACTTGGCACAGCTTTGGTGGATATGCACGCTAGATGTGGCATGCTTGTGAAAGCACTAGAAGTCTTGGAAATGATTCCTGTTAGAAACACAGTTTCATGGTCTGCGTTGATTGGTGGTTATGCCCAGCACGGGCTGGTACAGAAAGCATTCAGTTGTTTTGAATGGATGCAGTGTGAGGGTTTTCCCCCTAATGACGTAGGCTGCTTGTGTCTGCTGAATGCATTTAGTCAATCAGGCATGGTGCAAGAGGCCCAAATAATCTTTGACAATATGAGGAAATGTTATGGAATCACACCTAACGTAGAGCACCATACTTGCATGATGGTAGCATTTGGATACGCTGGGCATTTTGATCAGGCAATAGCATTGATAGAGACAATGCCATGCTCTGATCATGTTGTGCTCTGGCTTGCACTTTTGGGTGCTTGCAGAAAATGGGGAAATGAAGGGCTTTCTAGATTGGCCTTTGATCGAATTCTCCGATTAGATAGCAAGTGCAGTGCGGCTTATTCCCTTCTGTCAGGTATTTATGCAGATAATGGCATGAGGGCAGATGCTGAAAAAGTTGAAGCCATGAGATTGAAGCATGCTGCTTGTACAAAGGGAGGATACAGTAATGTGTATGGTGATCAGTTCTCCTGGTTATAAATGTTGCAGTATTCTAACTTGTATTGAATACCAGAAATACAGCAGATGGGAGGGAGTACCTATTGAGAACTAAATTTGTGATAAACAAATAAAGAATCTACGGCGTATTACAGACCACCATTAATGATGTACCAAATATATGGAGTTAACCAGGGAAGCCTTTCCTCCGGGCAGAGATGTGTTTTAAGACTATTGGGTGCAATGTCACTGTCGGCATGTGTATGTGTATGCCCCACAAATGAAACAAACAAGTTTTTGGCGATGTTCCAATCACAACATGAATGCATGTATCGAGTGCTAATCAGAAGCACCAGATGCAAGGTAATAATGTGTATTCCTATACAGAACAGAGAAAAGAGAATGAAATAAACAGGCAACAGAAAAGCAGGGCTAAGATGTGTGGCTTTTACTCAATCTGTTGACAAAAAATGCAAGCAAACTGAAATACTGAAGTGGAACCAAATCAGGTGATTTTATTCATCTCTTGTGAAAAATACTCGGGTATATAGCAGAGCTTCATTTAACAAAAGATGGTTATTTTTTGGCCTCCTCGCCATCTCTCACATCTTTAGTCTCAAAGAAATAAACCCTTCCGAGGCCTGTGAAGATATTTAGAGCATTTTTGTGACCACTGTTTTTATTTTTAAGGCAATTTGATCTTGGAAGTTGGTATGCTGTGGCTGCTGATAGTGTTATGCATGAGGAGGACAGTGAATTACCCCCCTTCGTTTTCCCGAAATGATGTCATTTTCTTGCATACTGGCTTGATGTTCAACATCCAAAGTTGTTATATAGAATGTACAGGAATAAGACCTTCACTTCTTAAGGCTTCTCAGAAATAAACTCCAATCTGCATCCATGTGGTTCCAAATAAGATCTTTGTCTTGCTCACAACACCCCCTCATAACATCACTACACTGCTATGTGTTTGACCATCAGAATTGACTATAGCCCATTATAGATAATCGTTCAAGTCCATTAAACTGTAATTGATAAGCACAGAATGTGTACATAGGCAGAAATGGCCTTAACGATTTCTGTGTAGTGCTGATTTGAGATGAGAAAAACAACTCTTTTTTTTTTTTAGGCTGCATCCAGTTAGATAGATAGATGAGTGCCCTGGATCCTGCCCGGACCCTGAATTTTGTCCAAAAAGCAAGAAGAGGCCGTGAAACAATGTTGTTTCCAAGAGTAAGTCTCAAAAAGATTTAACATTTTAATTGGATCAAGGATATTGCAACTTACCAACTACCACCAATCACCGAGAATTCAAGCATGATTGAGCCTGACTCTCAATTTACTCACGCTTTTTCTGAAGAGAAACACGATTAATTTAGAGATATTGTTTTATGTCTGTTTTTAGAAATATTGGGAAACCCAGAAATTTCCACAGGCAGACATACAAACCATGAGAACCATTCGTGTTTCTCACGATCGATGCCAGTTCATACAAAGCACGTGCCATTGACAATGAGCACGGTTTACCTCTTAATGTGCATGGATATTTCTTATTTTTACAGCATGCGCATCCTTGTTTACATAATTTCCACATCGAAATAAGTTAATTGTACTATCTTTTCTTCAGAATCTATATTCTCTTATGATATGCACATCTTTAATTTAGTACTGGGTGATATCACCCATAAAAAATGTAAGAATGTTCACTTGCATCAACCCATGCATTGTCTCCTGGTTTCTTGCAAAAATTCAGCTTCTTTCTCATAACTTCAACCCTTTGTGCATCCTCTTGCATGCCAGCAACCAGATATATGCTAGCCATAAGGACATATACCGCAGCACAGGTGTTATCTAATTGTATCGTATGATCAAACGCCACTCTTCCAAGCTTCACATTTGCCCATTTCTTACAAGCAGCCAATAATGCAACCCAAACTGGATGACAGTGAAAAGATTCCGATGTTTTAATCACCGATAATGCCTTATCAAATTGTCCAGAACACCCATAAATCATGACCATGCATGTATGATGTTCGATACTTGGTAGGACGCCATATCTATTGCTCATATCTAGGTAGTATGTTTCTGCCTCGTTCATTAGTCCCGTGTGACTGCAAGCAGTCAGAACACAAAGAAAAGTTACAGAGTTTGGTGAGAGCCCATCCCTTTCCATCCTTTCAAGACATTTCAATGCTTCGTGACCTTGACCATGTTGTGCGTACCCAGCTATTAGGGCAGACCAAGATACCACATTTCTAACAGGGAGATCTTCAAGCACTTCCTGTGCTTTTGGAAGTGCACCACATTTGGCATACATGTCCACCAAAGCAGTGCCAACCACGATGTTGTCCCCTATCAGGCCTCTATTAATGATCTCATTGTGAAATTTCTTGCCCTTATCAATAGCACCAATGTGTCCACAAGCTTTCAAGATGCAAACAAAGGTTATCTCATCTGGAAAGAAGTTCTCGCTTTGCATACGCTCAAAACAAATTAATGCTTTGTGACCGTGCCCTGCTTCCACATATCCTGCGATAAGCACCGACCAAGAAACTTTATTTCGAACCGGTAGCTCTTCAAGAACTTTGTGTGCCATTACAATATCACCACATTTAACATACATGTCGACCAAAGTGGTGCCGAGCATGATATTGTTCTTCAAGAAATCCCTACTTATAATCTCATCATGAATGCATTTACCTTTATCTAAATCTTTAATGGCACCGCAAGACTTCAAGCTGCAAACGAAGGTAATTGCATCCGGAGAAAGTCCTTGGTTTTTCATATGCTCAAGACAGTTTAGGGCTTTGTGACCTTGGCCTTGTTGTGCATATCCTGCAATAAGAGCATTCCAGGAGACAACATTCCGGATACGAAGATCATCATGAACTTCTTGTGCTTTTGCGAGCATACCACATTTGGCATACATGTCTACCAATGCATTACCAAGAACAATATCATTATCTAGCAAGCACGACTTCAAAACCTTTTTGTGAACTTCCGTGCCTTTGTCAATAGCTCCTATGCTGCCACATGCTTTCAAGATGCAAGAAAATGTGATAGCGTTCGGTCTGAGGCCTTCCCTTTGCATCTGCTCAAAAAGATTCAGTGCCTCGTGGCCTCTTTCTTGTTGGGCATATCCCACGATAAGTGAAGACCAAGACACTACATTCCGGATGGGAAGCTTTTCATGCACTTGCCGTGCTTTAGAAAGCATACCACATTTGACGTACATATCAATCAAAGCATTCCCAAGTACAATATTGTCGTCCAGCAAGCCTTTCTTGATCAAATCATAGTGAACTTCCTTACCTTTGTCGACAGCCCTTAAGCTCCCACACGCCTTTAGTATACAAACCAGCGTACCTACATCAGGAGAGGTGCCATCACTCTGCATTTGCTCGAAACAAGTCAATGCTTCGTGGGCTTTACCTTGTTGGGTAAAGCTGCTTATAAGCGATGACCAAGTGAGTAGATTTCTGGAGTGAATTTCATGGCACACTCGTTGAGCTTTGCCATCCATTTGGCGGACATGAGGATGGTCGCGCTCGGCTACTTTCAACCCAGCTCTATCCCTCGTGATTCCACCATGTAGATAGATTACAAGAAGCTCTCCCTGGGCGCTGAGCACCGGCTAGGCAAGGCACCCGAGAAGAAGGTGGAATCCGTTTCTTGCTGATTGATGCTTTCTCCATGGAGCGCTCCATGGATACACAACCCTGCACTTGACGAGAAGAAGCACTGGACGAAAGCTTGGGATGCTGAGAGGGGCAAGCGCATGATGGGTCTGCTGCTGGAAAGGAGGCATTGGATTTGTGTGGGAAGAAGAAGAAGAAGAAGAAGAAGAAGAAGAAGAAGGAGAAGGAGAAGGAGAAGCAGGAAAAAAGCTCAGAGCAAAATCCATGGAAAACTGTTTCCTGAACTAAGTCATATGTAAGTCACTAAGTGTGTAAAATCATCTGTAAAATCATCTGCAAACTTAGTGTGTTGAAATCACATCTCCAAAACTTAGCACTTACAGTCTGATGATCTGATTGGGATTATGGTCTCCCCAGGATGTAGGTTTTCAGGCATCGTATCGAAAATTTTGTTGCGAAGTAACGACATTGATTCTCTGTAGCCAAATCAGGCAAGAACGGTAGCCAGATTGGCCGATAATTGTAGCAAGATCGGAGGGAGAATTGTAGCTGATTGGGCGGGAACTGTAACCAGATTGTGTGAGAATTGCAGCAGATTGGGTGGGGGCGTAGGGTTTTCAGGCATTGTATCGAAAACTTTCAGGCATTGTTTTCAGGTGCTCATTCAGCGAGAACCGTACTAGATTGGGTGAGAAGTGTAGCCGGATCGGGCAAGAATTGCAGCCAAATTGGGTGAGAATTGTAGCAAGATTGGGCATGAATCAGAGCCGGATCGGGCTAGAATTGATGGCAAACGGAAACGAAAAGCTGCCAAAAAATTTGGCAGGAAGAACTCGATCACCTAGCGCGGCCAGTTTTTGCCCGTGTCTCTCTACCCCGTGCTATGTATGTATGACATATCTCCGGATCTACGTCTGGGATTGACATAACGAAACGGAACAACCTTTGGGTCTGCAATGAACCCAGACGACTCGTTCTCTTTGAGTAGGTATTTGACAACGTCAATTACGGGATGCTACCACTCTTCTGCCCATCTGTCTTGCCTCTAATTCTCCTTTGCGCTGTTAACTGATATAAAATTTGTATGGGGCTCCTGAAATAGATGTAATTTGGCCAATAACTTGGCAACCCATGTTGTTGATCTGCGAGCGATTCCAGGTTGGATTTCATTCGAACTTGGAAGCGGCTGGCGTAAAATGACCTTCTTTATCGTTTTTGCAGAGCGACGAGTTGGGAAATGGTGATGGTTTGTGTTGTCAAACTGTTTGGTCTTTCAACAGTCTCATTTTATAGGTAATGGGATTGGTGATTAGCATTCGGCAATCAAGGTACTTAATAATTCATGGCGTGAACAGTGGCTTATTGTATTGTTTTGTTGCCTTTATATAATAAGGGTTGACAACTCATCGTACAACATGATGTTGAAGCATTGTAGTGTTAAGATAGTCAAATTTGACAGTTTTGTGCCCCATCTGATTGCCAGCATAACGTGATGTTTTATAGGGCGATGCCAAGCATGGCCTATCTGGCGATTAAAAAATTGAACGATGTTTGTTCATCGTGGTGTGAGTTTGCGACAAATCGTCATAGAATCCTTCGGCGCACGATATCGCTTGATTAATCCATCCGTTGTTGTCTGATTAGCCCGACTGCCATGCGATCAATCAATTGTTAATGACACGTATACAATTGTTCATCTGTTAGCTCGTGACTTTTTCTCATTCTTAAATTGCGTGCTTTATTCATCCGTTGATCCAACTATCATGTAAATAATCCAATGTTCATGTAATCAATCGGCTCATGAGTTATCTCGTTCTTGACCCCCCTAGTGAAGCATATACAATTGTTGCTCGTGCGTTATTTTGTCTAATTAATCAAACTATCATGCAATTAATCCAACCACCAATGACACGCATACAATTGTTCATCGATTAGCTCGTAAGTTATTCTCGTTCTTAAATTCTCTACTTAATCCGATTGTTGTTTGATTAATCCAACAAATGTCTAATTAATATGACGATCGTCTAATAAATCTAACTATGATCCAATCGCCAACGACAAGTATACGCCTGTTCACCATTCAGCTCTCGAGTTATTCTCTTTCTTATACTATCTATCGACTTAATCCAATTGCCAATGACTTGTATATAGATGGATCACCGATCAGCTCGTAAGCTATTCTCGTTCTTAAATTGTGGACTCAATATCCGTGTGTTGCTTGATCGAATCGAATTGCCAATGAAATGTATCCAGTTAATTGATCGTCGATAAACTCACAAGTTGTACTCGTTCTTAGACTGTCTACTTAAATCCGATCATTGGCTGATTAATCGAACAGCCAATGACATACATGTATGATTCATTGCTCATCGATCAACTCACGAGTTATTCTCATTTTTAGCTCATCTACTCGATCCGATCATCATCCAATCGATCCAACAATCGCGCATTTGTTGTCTAATTAATCCAAACTATCATGTAATCAATCCATTTGTTGTCTACTCATTCCAATATGTGAAGCACAAATATTTTAACTCTAAAATATCTGTTGCTCTAAAATATATGAGTGTGATATCAGAAATAAAAGAAGAAGATAAACTCTTGTTCTTCTTCCTCTTCTTCTTCTTCTTCTTCTTCTTCTTCATCTTCATCTTCATCTTCTTCTCTCGGCGCTTCTCGCTCAGATCTGCTGGTTCAGACTCCATTACTGCAGACAAGTAAGTCCTCCCTCCCTCCCTCTCTCTCTGTTTGTTTTCATCCTTTTCTCCCCATCTGGTTTTGTCTCTTTGGCTGGCCCGGAGTATTTGAGAGTTCCGTGCTTTTGTTTGCACTCTATTCTGGGAATATGCTCGTGTCTCTGCTATCATATAAGCTCAAGACCCGAACGCTTGCTCTAATCTGGCTCTACGTTCTCCACCCGCTCTTTCTTGGTTTGTCTTCCATTGCAATTGTTTTGTTGTTCTCGTTAGATCTCAGTGTACAGTCACGGCTTCTTCCCGGAATGATTTTAACACCTGTTTCCCATTGCAAAATTCCATCTTTTTTTAGTATGGTTTAAATCGAGTTCAACCATTTTTTGTCTGGAAGGCGTGTGATTTCTTTCTAGCATAAAAAATATGTGAAATTTAACTTAATCCTTGCATCTGGGCTATTGCAGTTTCTTCTAGAATCCTGAAAATTTGGACTCGCGAAATTGTTATTTCATTGCATACATGTTGATTGTGCTTAACCTTAACTGGTAGTTGTTAAACTTTTGTCATTCTAGTTTGATTTGAAAGACAGCCAGTAAGATATGTCTATCTATTGAATGTTCATATCGCGTAGTAGATCTTACTCGATTTCTTATTCCTCTTGTATAGTCTATGATCCTTGCAGACCCTAAATATATACACATAATGATCAGATCCATAGAACTCCATAGTTATCTTGGCATATATGTTCTCGTAACAAAAGTTGATGCTAGAACTAGAATAATAGAATTGAACCTGTAGATTGTCTAAATGGTGGAATAAGTATAAATAATAAGTAAGCACACTATGCCAGCAATGATCTCTACTTCAATGAACTTCTTTTATGTCCATATAGGTGACTGGGGTGTTGTGATTTCTGCAGAGAAATAGACCAGGAAACTCTAGTCATGCGTATACCTGAGTACAGCTTTGTATATGATAGTTAAACTGTTCTAGGAATAAATGTATCTTTTGTGCTGCACTTCTGTGAACAAGGTGTACGTACAATGGCTCCAATCTGCGGTATGAGATTGCAGGAAAGATCAGGCGTTTCTAAGCCCTTGGAACTTTATGCATCATAAGTAGCAAAGAGAAGATATAAAAAATGATGAATGGTGGAAAATATACTGGGAGTAAATATTTAAGAGAATAATGGTCTGTTTCGGATATATTGCCACAAATGATTTCAGTGAAATTTTTGAATTTGAGTTCTCTATGATCCTTTTAAAGCACGAGAATGTTGAAATAGCATGCTTTTGTTTCTGGGATGCTTGCAGCCATGTCTGAATTTATGCTCAAGAAATGCATGATACGCTAATGGATAAAGTTTGGTTTTTCTCGCAGCAATTTCCCTCCAAGGGAGCAGAAGGAGCCAATTGGACGTGCTCAATCATTCGTCTATTTTGATTGTAGTCAGGGTAAAAGCAATGTGCTTCCTTGATGATGAGAGATCTGTGGAATCATAGTGATTGGAGCACATGTTCTTTGGATAACACGAGCATCTTTACAGAGCAATTCGTGTGCATGGGGTCTGGCTCTCAGCAAACATTTTTTTTTCGATGTACTTTTATCTTTTAATGCATGAATTAACAAGATCCTAGGCACATCTCTCAATGTGTTCTTCATGAGTGTATTGGCCTGATACTATAAAATGCGAAAATAATCCAGGGATTTACCTTTTCTCTAAATATGCCCTTAATTTTCAGTGTTTCTTGGATTTCCGTCATCTAGCCCTCTTGACCAATTGTCAAATATAAGCTCACTCTATCCCATTTCTTCTGGAGTTATTTGCTATTTATGGTCATCTCATCATGGCATCCAGTCAAACAGGATGTTCTTAATAAGATTTGAGTTTTGTTGCTCACGTGTTTGGCTTTACTGCAGAACAGTGGCTGTCTTGGGGCATGTGCAAAAACTACATCTGATGCAGCTGTAGAACAGTCTTCGAGAAGGCACGAAAGACCTTCAAGGAGGCACGAACAATATTCAAGGAGACACGAGAGATCTTCTAGAAGGAATATTTCGAGAAGGGAATCCCGTGGTCATAGTCTCTCTCGTAGAGAGTGGTGGGTTACAAGCTCTGATGAGATGGACAACAATTTTACTAACTCGAGGTCGTCGCAAAGAAGCAATTCTTCTGTCAGTGGCATCGGTACTACTCAGGATGGAAGAAATTCAAACAACAATACTGCCAATGGAACTGTTTTTGTTAATCATGGTAAATTTCAATATTCAGTTATGAATGCTTGATAATAGTAGGCTTTAAAGGAGTAAAATTTTTTTGGGGGTAGGTAAACCATCATGCCTCTCCACACATGACGATGGCTGTATTCCTTTGTTGAGCATTATGTGTAAGAGCTTTAGCTGCAATAAAATGTGCACATGGGTCTATATTTTCTCTTGTTTTGTATTTGCAGCATCTACACGTATTTCTCTTTATCTATATTTTACATTGCTAACCTTGAACTCCACTTGATGTTTGTCTACACCACTTCCACTAAATTACACTTCTTATCTACAACACTCCACTTGATGCATGTGCGTTGCATGTCTGAGAGAGATGGTGGCTAGAGGGAAAATTGTTTAGGGAAAGAAGTTCAGTGTGCTCTCTAGAGTAATAGAAGTTTAGGCTTTGCATGTGTGTATGTCCATGAGAGAGGTGGATTAGAGAGAAAATGAGGACGCTGAGGGAGAAGTTGGGTTGTCCATTAGGGGTGACTTGGTGCACATGCATTCCATATGTGCCGCTTGTACCTTTCCATGTCAACAAACATCTGATTAAGCTTGTGCATATTCACGAATCAAACCTTTTTAAACTCTTGTCAAACAGAGTTTTTGGCAAGTATTTGATACTCACTGAAAGATTCATTGATTAGTTCACCTATATATTGATGTACTTGCAATTGCACATATATTATAGAGTGTTACATGGTCCATCTAGTATGTCATGGTGGTTTCCTGCATTTCAAGGTCTGCTTTCATTTCTTCAAAATTAAGATGGTTGTCATAGTCCTATCTGATAGATATCCATGATAGAGCCTGTGCTGGTCAGTTAAGGTCCTTACACACCATGGACCAGTTTTTGCTGAACTGTCATATCTCTTTAAACTTCTATTGGATGAATTCCGACTGATGTGTATACCTGTGTCATGGCTTCGATTTCAGCTCTCATACTTTGGCAAGAGAGGAGGAGGGAATGGGTTGGAAATAGAACAGAACCTCGGCATCGAGAACCACGAGAACCAGTTTTAAGGCGTGTTTTCTCCTTTGTTTATTCCTTTTTTTGTCAGTGTGACGGTCTTTAACTACTCTAAGACTGAACATTAAAATGTGATTGCAGCTGGGCAACTACATATGATGATCTACTGGCAACTAGCAGACAGTTTCCCAGACCAATTCCTTTGACGGTATCGTTTCGGCAATTTCTCAGTTAGTTATGTGTGTTTTTGACTTAAACGAACCTGTGCTTGGGTGGTTTGGCAAATTTAAAATTCTTTGACTTTCCACCACAGGATTTGTTGGCTTGTGATGATGAACTAATTTTCACCGTGCACAATGTTACAGGAAATGGTTGATTTTCTGGTGGACGTTTGGGAGCAGGAGGGCCTTTATGATAATTTTTGAAGCAACTCAGTATCTAGTCCTTGAGATTTCTGAAAAGATGCATTGAAAAACTCATGCATAATTGTGATGGTGGAAACACACCAGTGGCTCCACTCTATGCTTATTAGACATATAAACATTGCTCTAACCATCATTTGTATTGTGTCATTATCAAGGGTTTCGTCCATTTTATGTCACACCCTTTTATTTGAGGGTGTGCCCAAAAATCTTACTGATGATTTGTTTGCATGGGCAGGACAACAAGAAGATTGAGTGACTACATTTTTGAGAAGCTGTCTTTTTCTATGAAATATTATAGTATTGATGATTCAAAGTTTTTCAAATTTTTACATTGTAAAATGTCAAAGTTGTTACTGCGTACCATTTTCGACATCTTACTGCATGGAAATCATAATTTGAGGAAGGGTGATCATCATAGTGGATTGAAATGGTTAAACAGATTTCATGGATTCGCAATAAGACGTAGAGCATGTATGATTATAGAATAAATTTGGGCGTGGATTCCACGTTAAAAACCTTCAAGAAAGTCATGTTTTATGTTTAGAACCAATCCAGGATTGCCATAAATTTGAGCTTTGAAATTACCAAGGAAATGGTTGAAGCTTTTCTACATTCTATTATTTACTACTTCCAATATATCCAGAAAACTAATATATGAGTTACCAAACATAAGATCATCTGATCTGACGACCTATCCAAAACAGAATTATGATGGGGTCAAATCCCATCATTGAGCTACATATATACTATGCACTAATGCGCCATTCTGTCTGTCTAGTTTTCTGGTAGGAGGCTTCCTTTTGCATGGAGGTATACTTGCGGTTTAATGAGGACAGATCCATCCACTTTGAAACCATGGAAAACAGCGAATTGAACAGAAAACATGAAAGAATCATCTGAAACATAGTTTATGGGATCCATGGCTAGTTCTTCAAACTCGGAACCTGGATCAGGACAAAGGATTTCAACCTGATGAATGCACACAGCCGTAGCAAGTACATTTTGCAGCTCCCAGACATGTTTAGAGGCGGTGACGAATTGGGTCTTGAGAGATTCTGACCATTGCTCCTCCTCCCATTCTGCCAATGATTCTAATGCATTTATTCCCTTCTTGCAAAACCGCTCGAATTGGAATTCTGCATTATCTTTTCCTGAAATTTTTGAAGCTGAATTGCTGATCATCACTCTCTGTGTCCTAGCTGGAATATTAGAAGCCTTGAATAATATAGAGTAAAGGCAATGCTCCAAGCTATGTTTTGTGTGGGAGAATCTTTCAAAAATAGGGCTACTCCCCAGATATGGTTTCATCTTCGAAACCAGACCAGTTTGGAATCCTAAGCTAGCAAAATCTTTCTCTAGAAGTAGTAGACTCGTAAGCATCCTAATTCCTTCTCTGGCCATCTCTGTTGCCCTTTTAAGAGAATACAAACTCCAAGTAGATGGCGATAACATCGAGCAACTTTGGTTTTGATGATGATCGGGATATCTTCTGAAGCTTCTTTCATCCAGGTCATTATGTTCGACGAGATTCTTCTGAATTCCATCAACCATTTCATGCAATTCTTCGAAGGCTATCTCAACCTGCTTTGCTGCAACATCGATTGCATGAAGGAGACGATCAAATTCACTTCCCATGTTCAGTACAAAAGCCTCGAGGTCTTCATGAGCCTTTTTAGCTTCATCCGAACTGGTGCTTGGACACCTTAGATTTGGATCTATGGATACTAATCCCATACTCTTGTCATACAGATTTTGTGTGTCCTTGTTCTCAAATAGTCTCGAGTCTTCACATGCATACATTTTTTCTTCAACAATCTATCCACTTGAGCCAAGTTGAAATTGGAAAGTTTGTCTCATTAGCATAAAATCTGATGATTTAAAGGATATGATTTACAGCTCGGCCGACATATATACATATATGTGTCTGTGCAGTTTTCATTGATCTCAGCATTGCATGTCTCTACATTCTTTGTGTTTCTTCTTGGTGCTTAAGATCTGGTGGAGAACGACATCACATCTTTGCGCTTTCAATTCCACCAAATCAACAGATCCAAAAGGAGGCAATCTACCATAAAACAGCCCTCACAAAATAAAGCATTGATCTGGTCTTAACTCATGGATTTCCACCAGATTTACAATGAGCTTCTCCATAAAAGCTGATAATTCGTATCCCGTTCACAGCGTTCTACCATATTTCACTCGCAGTGTGTGGATCTGGGCTGTTCATTCAATCGCTCATATCGTGCACCTATTTCCACTTTTTGGGGCACATTTTCTGTAGAACTTCACCATTGCTAACATGTTTGCACTTTGAGAGTTAGATTTCTGCACATATTTGAGCAATTAAAAAATTCAAGCATCGATAACATTGTGTCCAAACTGATGTATAATCATTGAAATTTTGTTAACTCCAATCAAAATGATTTGTTCATGTGCATACTACCATAGGATTTGTTTCATGTCAAAGACAGTTGAAGCAAATGCACACAAGTATCTTCATTGAGAAATACAATAGACAGAAAAACGAAAAAGATAAAGTGAAAAAAATATGCGGCAAGGATCACACTGAGATAAGACAAAGCTTGATATTTGCGAAAAAAAGACAAAGTTTAGGATTTTCATTCTAAATAAATCCATGAATAAACAAACAAACAATTTATAAACCCAAAGTCAAGATCTCATATAGTTACAACACAGATTCTCTGGTGAAAATTTTACACTTTTATCTTATTTTTGGGTTTCTGTTTCTGGTGTTTTTTGTGTTTTGATGCTGAAGATAATTTACCTTGCAGGGAGCTCCTATGTTGGTTTCCTATTTCTTCCACTTCATAAGGCTTTTCTTGGTGAGAATCCAGCTCCTAAAATTATGGGTTTCATCCGTTTCGTTCTGTTCCTGTTCTGCTCTGACATGCTGTGGCCGATTTTCTTCTATTCTGTCTTCTTCTGTTCTTTCCACTTTCCTTTTTATAGTCTTCATCATTCATAGATCTCAGGAAAAAGAGTGTTAAACAAAAAGGGCCTTTCACTCACAACACGCAGAGAAAGGCTATACATCGATCAAATCGGCTTTTTTCCGGGAATCTTCTTGAATATGAACCGAGGTTGCATAGTCAAGTCTGTCCAACAAAAATGCCACAAAGTGAGTTTGTGCACAGAACGGTATTGCTCTATCTAGCTTTCTTCATCAAAGCTCAAACTCCACCTCCAAAGAAAAACACACGGATCCAATTATCCATGACATTGACAGAGTAAGAACGAATATTCTTCTTTAACTCTCTAAGGCTTTCATGTTTTGTCTGCCTATTATGGGCATTAATTGGTCGAATGCACTGTAGCGTCAGTGGCCTTTGGACTGCAATTCTTTGGATCAGTACCACTGTAAGGATATGAATTTCGTGTTTACTGTTCCTTCAACTCGGATCTTTTAACCTGATTTTCCATAATGCCCATGCCGCACAAATTTGTGGGAGGAGCATATTTCCTGTACGAGTGACTATTTTAACTTTCTGTTGTATTATCCGTGTCATGGAAATGTGCTTCAAAATACACAAAGGGATTAGATCAGGCCATGGTAAATGATGGACTTCAACCCGACTACAAGGGGTAAAGATGCCCATCTGAAACGTTCATATTTGGTTCTTCAAGATGGACCGTGTGGAAAAAAAAAAGTAGAGAAGAAAGAAAGACATTGTTATGGAATTTCCTGAGCCAATCAATGCCTGCACTTTCAAAAGTCATGGAAGTGAATGAAAGAAAAGATGAAAGTTCATGTTCTTATCCTTGATTGCAAGTATGGTGATCTGATCTAGTTCTAAGAATGATGATAACCAAGCCCAAGCCTTGCAAACATCTTTCACATTGTTCTTACAAGGGATGATGTTTGAATAAACACATGATGTTAACCACAGCAAAAGATAAATGACATATGATGATTTCAATTTCAAAGACCAGAAACGGTCGGATACTTAGATAAATGTAGGTCATATAGCACCCTTTCTTTCTTTCTTTCATAGCCAAAAGTTTGTTATAGTGCAAAAATCAGCATAACACAGATCACTCTACAACACAAGTGAATACCATTGCTCAAGCAATCACATTTACAGAAGTGTGTAATGAACCTTTGAAAAAACTGGCTCATCTCAGTAAACCGTTATTGCATTCTTTAACAATCTGAAGCTTCAATCTTCATCATCTGATTCATCTGCTTGCTCACGCGTCGCAACTATTTTTTCCAGAAATGCTTTTCTGACTCTATCGGTGACATCCTCTTTACTTGTCTCAGCATCTTCTCCCGTTCCCACAAGCACAGGACCATATTGACATAGGGTGAAGGCAACATCTGTGATGGCAAAGAAGAAATAAAGAGCAATTCACAACCAGCAAAGCACAGTTTGAAACTGTAAGATTTTATGCATAAAATAGCAGACAACAATTTAAATAGTTGATCGAATGTTGTCATAGAATAGAAGACTTCAGCTAATACTTAGTCACATCATTGATTTTAGAGGTAAATTCTGAAACATTTACGAGGATTTGTAGACATCCTGAAAGATTCAACATTAAGAAAAATCTATGACAAATCCTTTTAAAATACCTTCAGGTGTGCAGCGACGCCCTCCAAAGTTGTGCAAACCTACTAACGTTGCCTTAACATTTGTGTGATTGTAAATTAGAACTGTGGGCACATTCCGGTCAGGATAATTTGGAATGCACTCCGTGGAGATGATCTTCACAAATTTTGTTCCTGTATATTTTTTTGCAAGCTCTTCAAAGCATTGACCCAATAGTTCACAATCTGGCAGCCTGACGTGATTTGCAAACTCCAAGTTTTACAAAAAACATGTAAAGGATTCCTTAAAAAAATCACAACGAAGTTTGATGATAGCATATACCCATTCTTGAATAGATGTACAACCACCCAAACATCTGGTGAGGCATTAGACACTTCACGTACAAAATCTGCACCTGAAATGTGAAGTACTGATCCAAAACGCGGTTTGCTATTCAAGCTTTTCAGTTCTGCTAAGCGGGTCTTCCTGAAATTGATTAGACAATGCCAAATCATCAAAAGTTTTCCATCATTTCTGCCATTCTTGTGTTCAGGTCCTTATTGATTCACATCATAATTAAACAGGTTCATGTATGCCAATGTAAAATGGTGCATAAGATATAATTGAGCAAACTCAAATTCTATATAGACTCGTCCCTGGTGGAATGAACAGAGAGATGTGCTGGAGGCCATGCGAGTTGCCAAGCAGGTGGAAACACTTACCCTACATATTCTGCTATATGTATACCAAACAGATGTATGTGAGTTTCTCTTTCTGATATTTTATGTAGTCCTTTGAGAGAAGGACAGAGGGACAGAGAAAGAAAGATATATTAATGTCTTCTAAGACCAAAATTGGTCCATGAGAGAAATTATTTAATAATAAAATGTGTATAAAATCATTGAAAATAAAAAAAAAATATAAAGAGAATGAGAAAAAAGGGAAATATTAGTATTTTATGCCAAAAGTAGCATATGACACCCGTCCAATTTCAAATGCAGGTGTCATTCATCAAGAAACGAGAAAATTTCTATGGCTTGACTTTAAGGTAATAATGTAAAGATAAAGGTGATATATTAATTATTTATATAAGGAAATATAATCATAAGAAAATGATTTCAACACACCAAAAGGGGTAAAGTTACCCTGATTCTGTTGCAAAATATGGGCCAGTCATGAAGTTTTAAGCCAATATTGGTGAATACATCAACTTCAAAAGAGAATCTCCATTTCCAATTTGACCTTTGAGCAATTGAACTTGCAAAAAACACTTGCTGCATTAAGTGTAAAGCAGACAGTGTTATATCAATAAAAGAAGGTTGTATTACTTCTGGAGCATAGTCTGTTTTCTACACCTATGGTAATGTATAGATTGTAAAAGCTAGTATTTCGGATTGCATGTCTGATGCTTTCCTTTCTTCTGTCTTTATTCTGAAGGTTAGCCTGATGAATTCGAGGTTCCAATGGGCCAGAAAGATCTAATGTGATCATAATCTATAGCTTTCTTATTTACCATGTGGATCATAGTAATCATGATTAGCCAGAAATGTGGTATTATCCACTTATATAACCACCACTCCTTGCCCTTAGATGATATATGACTAAAGTTATGATCCATGGATCAGTACTAGAATTGTGTCAGTATGTTTATATTCAACCACCATAATTTCAAATTTTTATAGCACTGGAGTGGCCAAGACAGTTCTGACAGTGTGTGTGTGTGTAGGTATCAATTTTGGTAGCAGCTAGTCTAGCACGAGGCGAGTTGATCAGGCAGACAGGCAAAGCTTGCACAATGAATGCCTAATTGAGTGAGAAAGAGCTCATTTAGAACTTGATTTGGGCAACTAATCGGGTTTCTTGATACAATGAATCAAAATAAGAACCAAATGTTAAATGAATCCGTTGTGGTCTCCGAGGAGGGATGCTCCTTATGAGCATATACAGATAGATATACATAGGCATACACGTATAAACATATATACATGGACATGCAGATATGCACAATATATATGTATCCAAGCAGTGTTAGAACAGTATCCAGCTTCGAGATGATTTTCTACCCTTTGCAAAAACTCTAGGATTCGACAAATCTCGCAACGCATCGTAGAATGATGGACTTAAAATATAGCTTGACTACGATAGAGGGAGGCAGAGAGAGGGAGCTAACCGATATTCTTCGAGGAATCGATCATCCTCGAGAGCCGAATCGTCTTCAAGGTCGACCAATTCTTCTTGGGTCTTCTCATCGATCCAGTCTGTGCCTTTCCGGTCATGGTGGGTAGCAGCAGGGGTCCAAGCGGGGGGCTTGAAAGGCGGCTCCTTGGGGGGCAGGTTTCCAAGCTTCCGCTGTATATCATCCCACTCAGTGGTGGTGCCCTCCACATCTTTGTACACGAAATGATCGCCCATTTCTCTGGATAGCCTCTTCTTCTTCTTCTTCTTCTTCTTCTTCTTCTTCTTCTTCTTCTTCTTCTTCTTCTTCTTCTTCTGCTTCTTTTGCTTCTTCTTCTTCTTCTTCTTCTTCTTCTTCTTCTGCTTCTTTTGCTTCTTCTTCTTCTGCTTCTTCTGCTTCTTCTGCTTCTTCTTCTTCTGCTTCTTCTGCTCCTTCTTCTTCTGCTGCTGCTGCGGCTGCTGCTGCTGCTACTCCTGCTTCCTTCCTCGTCTCGCAGGGAATCAGATGACAGAGAATCAGTAGATCTAGAGCCGATCTGTTCTGTTCCTCTGTTGTTTTCTGCTCTTTGTTGTTTCCTTCAATGGGCTTTCTAGGCCACAAAAACTCTTTCAAAACTGGCAACTTTGTTTAGGGTCACAAAACCCAGTTTAGGGTTTAGGGTTTAGGATTTAGGGTTTAGGGTTTAGGGTTTAGGGTTTAGGGTTTAGGGTTTATTGTTTAAGGTTTAGGGTTTAGGGTTTAGGGTCAGTTGTCTCAAACTTTGCTCGAGTCGGGGGAATCAGACGGTAGAGAATAAGCTGATCGAGACCTTGTCTGTTCTGCTCTATGTTGTTTCTTTTTAATGGGTTAAGCCACAAGAACCAACGGGTGCAGATACATTGACAAAACCCAATTTAAGGTTTAGGGTTTAGGGCTTAGGGTTAGTTGTCTCGACTAGAGAATCAATAGATCTAGGCTCTGTCAGTTCTTTCCCTTTGTTCTGCTCTATGTTGTTTAATGAGCTAGGCCACAAGAAACCAACCCCCAAACCTGCCAAAACTGGCAACTGTGTTCTTGATCAAATACATCGGCAAAACCCAATTTAGGGCTAGCTGTCTCAACTTTGCGCGAGAGTTGAAAAAGCCGACCATATCGATGCTGACGTGTGCTGCTCGACCATAACATCGTTAAGCTCGCCTCCACCCTGGACCTGAACAGAGATGGCCATTAGACTCGGCTCTGGCCTCGCATCAACCGCCTCGACCATATGAGACGGAGAGGCTGTTCGAGTGAATGTTTCTTCTGCTCATAGTATGTCCGATCTTTGATGGCTTTGCCATCGCCTGGTTGCTAGTATATTTGTTGATTGCTTAGTTGTGACGAGCTTTTATAACACAAAACTGAACGACGAAAACGTTCCATTGTAGTCACGTGTGTCGAGTGGTCGTCCCACAGCATTGTTAGTGCATGGCATGTTTCCCAGCCGATCACGGGGAAGCATAAAGCTAACTCGGCCACATTGGAAGGCATCTTTCGAGCAAGGAACCGGAGGAGGCAGCATCAGCGCAAACCTGGCAGAGTGTTTAACAATCAATCTCAGCGAAGCAAAATTTCGTGACTACAGTAAACCCTTAACCCAAAACCCAGCTCTACATGTGCTGGAATGTCCGGTTGGCTGTGCACGAGTGAACACGAGGATGATTTAGCGGATGATGGCGATGGTGATGGGATGATGTGGTGGTCATGGCGATGATGCTACGGGTGGAATGATGATGATGACAATGGTGATGATGATGATGGTGGTGGTGATGATGGTGATGGTGATGGTGGTGGTGATGGTGATGGTGGTGGTGGTGATGGTGGGATGATGATGATCGTGATGGTGATGGTGGGATGATGATGATGGTGCTGCTGGAATGATGATCATGGTGCTGGTGGTGGGATGCTGATGATGGTGATGGTGATGGTGGTGGTGGGATGATGATGACAGTGCTACCGGAATGATGATCATGGTGATGCTGGTGGGATGATTGTGATGGTGATGGTGGTGATGTCTATGATGACGAGGGTGACGATGGCGACGATGGTGATGATGGGGACGATGGTGACGATTGTGACGATGGTGACGATGGTGACGATGATGATGACGATGATGGTGACGATGGTGACGATGGTGACGATGGTGATGCTCATATCAAGGCCGTCTCTCCGTCTCTGACACAGCAGCAGCTACCGCCATGGTGATCATCGAAGACTGCCCCGCTGCAGGAACACGACAAGACGACGGCTCCGAGGAGAAGCTTAAGCGCTCTGATTCCGGCACCCGCCCTGACCCCGGCCTCGCCGGTGGAGGAGATCGTCGCGATGCTGATCTCCTTCCTCCCAGGAAACCGGAGGATGACGACTGGGAGACCGCAAGCGAAGGCGATGGTGAGAACGGCGGAGACGATGGTAGCAGAACTCGACACGGTTCGAAACCGCCAGAGAGCTTCGAAGATGCCATGACCGAAGAGGAGCAGAAACAGGTAAGGCTGCATCAAACGATCACAGTCGATCGGTTGAGAGCATCATGTCCATGTCCGTCTGACGTATGATGTATGCATATACGTACGCGTATCTGTGCCATTTCTGTATGCACGTGATACGCAGACACACGTAGCCATGCTCAAATGGATTTTCATATGCGAACTCATTCTCGTACACACTCAATGCGGCGTTACCAAAGTTGTAGATCTTTTCACTTGTTTTTCTGCTTCATTTTCTTTTCTGTGCAGAGGGCGTTGACGCAAGCGAACACGTCGAAATCTGAAGGAAACGAATTGTATGCAGCTGGAAAGTACGCGGAAGCATTGGCCTGTTACAAGAATGCTCTAGAGGTTGCTCCACAGGAGGAGAGTAGCAATGAGATTCGTTCGATGTGTTATTCGAACTCTGCTATCTGTCATTTACAGCTGGTATTTCTCTTTTCCTTCTTCGTATGCTTTTGTTTTGCAAAGAAATTGCATAGCAAAAAATGATCGAACTAGGATTTCTACTGAAGATCAAAATCTCTCCTTGACAAAAATCTTGAATACAAATGTATGTGACCCATGCTATCCATTCTAAAACAAGATTAAAAGCTCCACGCTTCCCAAAGATCCATCACCATAGTCTTACAACGATTTTCAGTGGAACGATTATCGAAGATAGTTTGCCAGCAGAGAATGCCAGGTTAATACTTTTGGTTTGAGCAGGGTTTAGTGGCCACCATATCCAATGTTAGTCGATGCCTTACTATGAGGCTATGAAGTTCAGCAAGCTTATTTAAACCTTATTTTGCTTGATCTGTTATGGCGGATGAGGATATCGATATCCTTGTGATATATACTTATTGTCGTAATACAATGGCCTACCAGACCTGCATTAGGAAAACCTCCATGTCAGAATTCTCCTCGGAGAAATTACTGGAGAGGAAAAAAGGAAAGTAGAATATATTGGTTTTTTCTGAGGCTGAACTGTGTGCATGATACAAACCTGATCCAGATGAGGTTTACAATTGATTCCAGCTGGGGTAGCAAATAAAAGATGACGATCTCATGTTGATATTCAGAGGGATCAGATAATTGTTGAGAAGCACTCCTTCTGTGGGTATATGATGGGATTAAAAGCAAACAGAACAAAAGAAAAAGTATAAACTGAAAACTATGGATGGTTTGCCAATTTACTAGTTAACTCCAACAGTTTGGTTCTGTGGGTGATTAGATAAACAAAGAGCATGGGTAGTATATTTGTAATGATTTTGAATGCTAATTCAATCTTAGGATCTTGAATGCTGATGCGACCCTGTGAATGTAAGGAATACGCGATGTCATCATGTGCAACGAGTTGCACTGACACGTTCTTCTTTTGTGGTACAGTGAGGCCAACATAGCTAACCTTTTTTCTTTCTCTGTAATTGGGATCTAGCATGTAGGGCTTCCAAACGTGATAAATTTTAAAAGTTCTATTTTCTTTTCCTCCATGTAGCAAAACGTCACATGGAAAATCATTACCAGATGCCTTGCAAATAACCCCACAAAGAATCTTTTTGTAGTAAGTCTACCATTCTTCATAGATCTTGCGCAGGTAATTTTGATACATTGCCATTTCTCTCAAAGTAAACGTGTACTGTGTAGAGGAGGTAGACTTCTATTCATCTTGGTGCATTTTGTAAAAGCATTATGGAGCATGGAGTTATGCCTTCAGTTCCGAAACATGGCATATGTCTTTTGCCATTCTGTTAATAAGCTTGGATCCTTAAATGCTATGAAAGATAGAAGAAGGAATTCCTCGGTTCTATATTGAACTAGTAATGATGGAATATCTGCTTCAATTGCATGTCTAAGAAATCATTGAGTTGGGAAAGAGTACCTGAATTTGGTCTCTTCTCCTGCCTCTCACTTTGTCTCTTCATTATGAAAAGAATTAATGAGAGAATGAGATTTTATTAATTCAAAATGGTTTTGCTGGATTTCCAAGCACAGAGTGAATGGAATGTGAAATCTTTGAATTTAAAATTCATTTCTTACGAAAATGACATGGATAGACAATGCACCAATATTGATCAATTTTTCTAATTGTATTTTCAGAGCCAATACAAAGAAGCTGTAGAACAAAGTACAAAGGCATTGGAACTTAACCCAGCATATGTCAAAGCGTTGGTCAGAAGAGCTCAAGCACATGAAAAGTTGGATCAACTTGATGAGGCCTTGATAGGTTTGGTGATCATCTTTTGTCTTGCAAAGGAGTATTTTTCTACCTTTACCATTCTGAACTGTGTACCTTTTGTATCTTACCCGTGGAGGACATATAGTAACTACATGAATGATAGAAAACTATTTTTTCACATCTGATTCATTATTGTTGAACCTATGAATAGAGATGGTTTGAGTATTCTGACTTTCCTGCAGATTATAAGAAGGTAGTTGAGTTGAATCCCGGAAATCAAGAAGCTATTGCAAGCTCAAGGAGGCTTGAACCCATTGTAGCAGAAAGAAGAGAAAAGCTCAAAGAGGAAATGCTTGGTACGTTTCTGCATTCTCGATGTTTAAAAAACTATTTTGACTTTTAGTCTTTATGCTCTGAAATTTCCGTTTTGATGATGAAAAGAATCCTCACTAAGTCTTCATAGTAATAAGTTGCTAGAAATGCCTGTATATTTGTTAAATACTTCTTTTGGCTTCGAGATGCCTAGGAATTGAATTTCTTCTATTCTTTGAGTTATCGAGTATCTTAAATCAGTCGTCTTCACTTATATCGATACCTTCCTTTGTTGTTCTGCTCAATAGATCCAACACACAGCAATCATGGGTCTTCTGATGATGTCTAGTCATTAACAATCTAATTGTCATGGTCTTCTTTGTTTAATACAGGCAAATTGAAAGAGCTCGGAAACTCGGTCTTAGGACGGTTTGGCATGAGTGTGGACAATTTCAAGGCCGTCAAGGATCCAAACACAGGATCATATTCTATTTCTTTCCAAAAATGATCTACACTTGCTATAGCCCAGTTCAAGTCGTGGTTAGGATACCTTGATTCTTGTTCTCTCACTTGGAAGAAAGGTTTGGTGGCATTATACATGTATAATTATAGATACCGGATCCACACTTTCAAATCATAAGTATTTATGAATTGCATCGTCTTTTTGCTTTTCCCGTTGTTTTGGTATGCCTGATTTTGGTATGTCAGTGTATCTTGTATGCATTATTTAGTCTATGAGAAGTGGAACATAAGAGTTGTCATGGGTGCTAGTTTAAATAATATTAGTAGCACACATGCACTGCAACATAAAAATACAGTAGTACAGCAGAAACTTCACATTGTGTGATCAGTTGGGGGAGTTTCTGGTCAAAGCCAAAATCTGCATCAAAATCTCAACAGCTATGGATCAGGCGCGATGTAATTTGGAGATTCGCTGAATGAATTGATCATGGTATGGCATGAGTACGCAGTAGGGAATCTGATTTTCCACATGCAGGCTCCACGAATCAAATGTGGAATTCTTTTTTGGGGGAGTGGTACTCTCAGATTTCGCAATGTTTTTGTTTTCAGTAGCTGAGCAGCAGATGATTTTGGAGCTTGAAATCTCAGGCAAAATGAGATCCATCGTCATTTCACATTTCAATTTCACTGCTACAGAAGAAATGTTTGATAAGGTGGAATATGCATTTGCAGTATCTGTCCTTCGAGAAGCTCCTCTCTAGTCGCCATCGCCACCGCCATCGCCACCGCCATCGCCATCGCCATCGCCATGCGACCTTTGCAGTGCGAACTCCCGCGTTATCCAGAATCTCCGTCTTTATCCTCCCAGCTCGAGTAAGCAGGCAGACGGCATATGTCTCTCTGCCATGAGCTTCCATGGCGGCGCCAGCTCCCATTCCCCTCCCCATCCATTCTTGTTGTGCTTCTTCTTCTTGTGTTTCTTCTTCTTCTTCTTCTTCTTCTTGGATGCGCACGTAGACGGATTTCTGTACTCACCGCACGATCTTTACGGTGACGTATTCCCTCAACGGAATCAGTGTTCTTTACATCGCCAGATTGATAGACGCTTCTTCGAGATCGCCGAAACTCCGTCCAACGTCTTGGAGGTATCAGCTAAATTCTGCTTTTGTTTCTTCGAATCCTCCTCCTCCTCCTTCCTTGGGTATCCCACGATTACATTGTTGTTTGACTCTTGATTCTCTTATGCTCCATTTCTTCAGGCGCTGATGTTTCATCGTTCCGTGCTTTGTTCCAGCGCTCGTTCAGTGCTTTGTTTCCTTTTCCTCTTCTGTTTCTGTTCCGGCTTCCCCTCGTGCAGGATCTCGATTTGGTTGTTTGCTCCAAATTTTCATGTCAATGTTATGTCTTGCTTCCATAGCCTATGTCCTCGTGATTTCATTTACTGTTTGGACAGGCATCGATTTTGTTCTTATGGCTCGTCTTCATGTGTTGTTTTTACTTGCATTTTCATGCATCGCCTTACTTGTCATGATATTAGCTTCTTTCCATCTTGTTTCCTGCTGCTCCTTTGCTTTCTGTTTGCTTTTAGTTTCATGTGAAGCTTCATTCGCGTATCCTGCTTTCACGCACTGCTCACCTTGCTATTCCATGTATTGTTTTCTCACCGGCTGTTCTGCTGCTTCTCTAGTATTTGTTAATCTCTATCGTTTACCCTCTCGTTCTCAAACGTCTTGTCTTGCTTGCTCCCTAATGTGCGGTTTTTCTTTTTCCTTGCGTAATCCTTTGACATTTTCTACAATGCCTCATTTTGATTGTTTCGTCTCAGGTTAATGTGCAAGTTTTTGAGCAAGTCATCAAGATCCGGAGGGATGAGTATACTGCAGTGCTTTTTTATGCTGAATGGTGTCCCTTCTCGAGAACACTTCGGAAAATTTTTGACACAGTGCCAGCATCTTTTCCTACTATTGCTCATCTCGCAGTGGAATCATCTCCTTTATGGCCAGGGTAAGACGCAGTCTGTTCCAAGATTTACTTCATTTTTAACTAAGGTCGAATCGTTATCCCTTATTATACCAAGATATCTTTCAGCATTTATTGTGATGGTGGCAATATTGGCGTCCATTTAATGAGATGTGTTGATACACTAGGAATACTTTTGTGAATATAGAGAACGTTTTTATCATCCATCCTGCAGTGGATTATACTCTGGGATATAGACTAATAAATCCGCATTTGAAATTGTTCTGATGATTTCCTTGTGAGAAGTGTTTTAGGATGGATACTGTGAGAAAATGTGTTGAATATTGTTATACATGTCGGATAATTGCTCCAGTTAATTTTCTTCTTTCTTTTGGCCTTCCTTGGCAAGTGTTCGTAGTGAAACACTTCATAGCCATCAAGCACTGGAACCAACTAATAAGGCTTTCAGTTAATTTTCTTTCTTTTGGCCTTCCTTGGCAAGTATCCGTAGTGTAACACTTTGTAGGCATCAAGCACTGGGACCAACTAATAAGGCTTTCTCAACTAGATGGTAACAAGGCACAATTTTTTACTAATCATCTGTGGCTCCATTCATCCTGTATGAAGGTAATTCAATGATACTCTGTAATTTGCTACCCAACAAGGTTTGAGACCTTCAGTCAAAGCATAAACCAGCCTCATACATATGTAATGGATGCTGAACTTTACTTATTGTGGTACCTAATTCGTATAGGCCAATAGTTTTTTGTCATATACACTCTTAAGGCATATCAATCTATGGCATATTTAACCTATTCTGTCTGTTTAATACAGAAATTTCCAAACAATCTTAAGAATAATGTGATTTCATCATCTCTTAAGATGTCCTACATACAAAATCTCAATGTTATTTACCTTCTTTATTTTTTTGTAACCATTTTCTGAAATCTGTAGATTAGGAGGCCGTTTTAATATGTCTTTGAGAAGGCACTATCATGATGTTTTTTTCCTTTTTATTACATTATGGTAATGTTAATAGCAAATAAAGACCTGAATTCCAGGACCTTATTATATCGTTACTTATGGACAACATAACATACAGACATGGATCATGTTGAAGCAGCATAGTTAACGAAAAAACTAGTGTTCTTTGCCAAAGCAGCTGCTAGTAGTAATATGCCGTGTTTTCAGAGCTCTCTGAAGAGATTATTAGACTATTAACTCACAGTGTCAGTTTCGAGTATACAGATATAATTATATTTTTCTCCTTTTCTTTTTAATCCTGCCTATTCTGTCCTTTGTTCGGTCGTACCTGCACATATACATATTAACTATGCCAATTCCGTACTTGTCAAAACATACTGTTGTTTAGTTATCATCAGGTTGCATTACATTTCTTCTCTTTCTAATGCCATTACCTATTTTTCTTGACAGACAGCTTTCTCGACATGGAGTTCGTAGTCTGCCTGTGCTTTTGTTGTACAGCAAAGGGAAGCGCAATCTCTATTATGGGCCTCATAAGCTAGAATCCATTGTCTATTTCTACACAAAATCAACAGGTAACTTGCAGACGGCACTCAGTGTTATAGAAAAAGCAATGGTGTTTGCATCTTGTCGTAGGATGGCAGCAAATCATATGTGACCCGTGCAAAATAATTTGTTCAGGCGTTTTCCCTACACTTGTCTCAATTAAGCTTGAGGGTGGTGATGTAGCAACTTGTTCTACATTGGACAAGGGGTCAAAGCTGTCGAAGCATGAGGATGTGTGCCTAACGTGTGCAGTGGCATTTCTGTTGTGGAGATTCCTCTTCCCAAGGATAGTAATGGCCATACGATACTACGAACATAGAGAAGATGATTGAGAGGAGATGTCAAAAGGATACAGAAGCAAAGTTAGAAGAAGCAACAAATTATCAATGGAAACCTAGAAAAGCCCTCAATGGTGTATAGGAAGCTTCTTGGGTTTTGTTCATCTTCGTTTGCTCTCACAGGTATCTGCTTCTGAAAGTTTCTCAACATCGAATCGGCGAGACTATAAAGGTTTGAGCGATCATTGCAGTGATCAACCAGTGTCCATGGAAGCCCACAAGACTGCTGCAATCTCTCCTTTCTTCAACGAACTTGACTGCTATCTGAGCGACGATTTGTTTAGTTTTTGTGAGGGAGCAATAGCTTTACTTAGATAGCATGGGCATGGATAATTAAGGCAGGGGAAATAACGAATATGATCATAAAGGAAGTAGTCTTGGGAAGCAATGACAACACTATGTGGGAGTCAACAAAAAACTGATTTACGCCCCCATGTTATGCAAGTTGAATGGGTAAAAAAAACTTCAATATCTACCACAGAAGTGTATGCATCTTTCACTGACTTCCCAAATTCCAAGTACGTGGCCACCAAATTATTCGTAAGACTTCAGAATCCCTAACTATTTATTGACTGTTAAATTATCATATGATCTCCCATCCTACTTGCCTAACTTTTTCAGGGCAATTAGACCTACTTATGAATAATGCATCATAATGTCCCACATCTATATTACTAAAACTTTACAAATGATGCTCCTTCTCATGTTCCAAGGCCCCGAATTTCATTTCAGCTTCCCCATTTTCCCAAATGAGGTGTTCACATCAATTCTATTCCATTCAACATTGCAAATTGCAGAAATTAAATCTGGCTGTGATGTTTTTGCCTGTGGCATAGGTATGGAAGCGACAAGCATTCACTCCTGTAAAATGTTACCGCTCTTGCAAATGCAATTAATTATTTGCTCGGGGGCAGGTTTAGAAAGAAGCCTTGAGGTTCACAAAAAAATTGTAGTATATATATGGCATCTGATGTTTGACAAAATGATAAAAATATACAATTTTACTGATATGTGCATTGTTGAACCGACCATTATCTTCTATATATTAATTGTGAAGTGTGGAGTGTTTATAGTATTGTCCATTGGACATCATCTATAAGGTAGAGTTTTCAAACGTGTATTGCGTTGCAGGCATTTCTTTTTTATCATCATCTGATTGTGCCCATTTGTAGTAATCGTCAAGTAATTGGTCAAGGAAGGCTGGTACCATGCGGTCCACCATAGCTTGCATTATCCTGCAAAACACAATCAAATCTGTTAAGGGTCCTAAGTTGCTCTCCTGTAATTTGCACCTTCATGCACCATAAAATGGTGGCACATACACATTTCCTGGTACCTCCACAGCTGAAAGTGGCAGAAGAGTGAATGGAAGTGTATAAACCTGTGTGAATAACGCATACGTAGGTAGTTACAAAAAGACAGCAGCTTGAAAGCAATGTCGAACTGTGGGTTAGCCAAACAGCACTGGTCTACATTGAAAAGCTACCTCCAAAGAAACATTCAGCTGTGTATGCACATTCAGTTCATTGTTGATCCCAGAGTTTATGTCCCATGTCAAATGGTTGCGCATGCTCGCTGTAATAATCATTGTGAACAGTTTTGAGCACAGAATTCTTCTGTAAACTTTGCACCAACAAAATTTACGAGCAAGTGTGTTCACTAACAACTCTGCATTTAACCTGCAAATTTCAACGTTATGATTGTGGAAATTCTAAGGTTCTCTGCTCCTGGTAAGATATCCCTCGTTCTTCAATGGTATTGCTAGTATTTCTCTAAGCCAATTAAACTAACTATTGCAGTTGTATCTCGAGTTTAGGGTCTAGAGTGTAAAAATACAGAACTCTGTACGCAATACCTGAGAAACGCTCATTTTGGTTCTCAACAATGTCAGATCCTTGAAACTGTGGCATAAGAGAAAATTGTCAGGTGTAAATGAAGGCTGGAGGAAGCTGTATATAGAAAAAGAAATGGTGTTACGTTTAAGAAATCAAACTTTGAATGAAGATGTCAAGCTGCAACTGATAAAAGAGCTTCTGTTAATAGCTTCCATATCAACAGTAGCCCTTTCTCAGTTCGCCCATGGCACAGGCCCTTTCTCTCAAAAGAGCAAACTTAATTTGTTCAAGTGAAGGGACAATAAAATCTGACAAGATCGAGATGGTACAGATGGTTCTTTATTACTCTGCTAGTTCACTAAAATTCGACAACAACAATTTTTTACATCCTGGTAAATTCAGGAGTATAATTTACCCTTAGGCATAAGAATAATTTTTTTTGCTTGAATAGATATCTATGTGAATATGAAGAGAGCAGCTGATCCTAAAATACTACTCATCATAAGAGAGTACCAGAAAGGAAAGCCTGAGTTCTGGAGTGTTGGAAGCACATATAAAATTCACAAACATATCACCTCTTTGATAGGATTTCTTTTCATGCACGCCTAACAGTACGCCAGGGCTTTGAGTGCAGTTACTATATGTTCTAGATTTTTGAGAAATGGTGACGCATGGATAGACATATATTAAAAGAAAAATTATGTACTGATTTAATTTTGATATAAACCTTCCAACATAGACAAAAACAAGCATCAAGCAAGATTTTCAAGTGTTGATGATTATGAATTGATTTAAATTTGATGTAGGCCTTCCACGAAGTCAAAAAGAACATCAAAAGGAATGATAGTAGTCACTGTTTCTTGTTTAGTTTAGATGGCTACATGTTATGGCAAAAAGATCGTGAATATTGGCTAAATTAACATTTAAAGTTCACAACAAATTTTTGCATATAGCATACTCACCTTGCATGACAACATTTCAACCACACACTCTTGTTGATTTGTTGAAACACAAAGATCCACTATAGGAGCTACTTCAAAATCAAAAATTTCCATCTTTGGTAGTGTGCACCTTCATTTCCATAAAATCCAAGTAAACATCATACGGAAAAGGTTAGAACTTCTACGCATAAAAGAACATTGCATTAGATTGTTATAATTCATTGCAAGTGTACAAACTAGATTATAACACAGCCATAATGCATATACAAAAATTCCAACAATAGACGATATAGATCCAACAAATTCCTTTGCAACATTGTGTATTAAGGTGAAAAAGTAAAATACCTGAAAGTATTGCCACCAATCTGTTCATAACTTTGCAGAGAATTAATGTTCAGCATTGACTCCATTCCTGCTTGATGGCGCAAAAACTCAGCTAATGGTTTCAGTTGCCCCGTGGTACTGTTGACGTGAATGGGAAACGGAATTGTTTGCCTCCTCTCAGCATAAAGGTTTGCAATTTTCTTCTTCCTTCCTGAACTGACTGACTGTTCACTCTGAAATTGTGATACCGTTTTCACTGCTCTGCAAAGCACTAAATGCAAAAAATTTCAATAAATAAGGTTTCAGCATGGTTGAAAGGAAAGCGATGTAAATTGGCACAGAAACAGTCATTGACCTTAAATATGTGTCCTTCCCATTGCACAAGCATTGCACTTCATAGTTAAATCTGCTCGCGCTTTCATTGATATGCAGAGAACCGTATGGATAGCCCTGTGGCAAAACAACAAAATGATTATGTGAGCTATAAATATAAATGACATCGGAGTCCCATATGGATGCTCATAAGAATCATCCTAAAAACGCAGATTTCATTAAAAGATCTTAATTTTGGCGAATCTTAACTGCCTACTGAAGAATAAACCTTGATATCCATCTATCTTGTAAAACCAGCGAGAACAGTTTAGATATGGCTATGGCCATTCACAACTGGTATGTGTTTGAGCACCGAGAATACACAACATGCTTAAACTATGCCACTTTTACTGCTTCATTTGCAGAAAAAGAAATTCAAAGCCACATATAGCATGGATTTCGAGATAAAGAAATTCAAATATATGTTCACAAGATGACATTCCTTACAAGATTCACTTTTACTGCTTCATTTGCAGAAAAAGAAATGTACAGCCACATATAGTATGAACTTCGAGATAAAGAAATTCAAATATATGTTCACAAGATGACACTCCCTACAAGATTCACTTACAGTCCAAGCACGAGTAATTTCAAAAACTTATTTGTCTCCATTTTTCTAGTGCTTCCTTAAGCAACCTTAACTGTTTGAATTATGCTATACTGCTGATCCTAAAAGTTCATTTCTGGACCAAATGCAGGCATATGAAAGTATTTGTAAGACAGGTAAGGAAGGTAGCAACCAATAAAACCATGACATGGCGAGACATTTCAGTTAGGAGCAAATAGAAATTTTATCAGGTAAGGTCCATGGAAGAAAACAAGCGATTTCGGTAAGGGATGAGATTCTACATTGAAAAGGAGTTAATATATCCAAGGAAGGAACCAACTGTTGCAAGGAATGAGACGTTACTGTAAAGAAAACACAACAAATTTAATGCGAGAACGGAAACAATGTTTTGAGAGGAACGATCGATTAGGGATACAAAGCAGCAAAGAGCCAAAGCGCGACAAGCAGCGAAGCCAGTTGTTGCGAGAGAAGTGATATTGCAGCTCTAGAATAGCGCCGATCCAAGAAAGGAAGCGGAAAGACGCGGCTGAGAAGAATTTCACCTGGTGCGAAAGGCGGGGCGAGAAGATGGAGCACAGGGCCATGGGAGAGACCTCGACGACGATCAGGATCGGAACCGGAATCCGAATCCGAATCCGAATCAGAATCAGAATCAGAAGAAGGAGAAGAAGGAATTCATCATCTGAGGGGGAGGGAGGGAGAAGATTTTATGGATCAAAATGAGGCCAAAAATACATCTCTGGATTTTGCAGCTCTAAACTTTGCATCTGTATTTTTAGATCTCTATTTTTTGCATCACACACATGCACACACCAATGCATGCATGCATGCATACATCCACATGCACGCACACATGCATGCACACACACATACATACATACGTGCATGACATACATGCATGCATACATACACACACGCATGCATACATGCATGCGTGCATACATACATACATACGTGCATGACATACATGCATGCATGCATGCATACATACACTCAATGCTCAATGATGCACACGTGCATGTTGTACATGATCTACATACATGCTCAGGCACCTACATGCATGCATGCATAGGCACGGACGCACATGCACGTATGCATGTATGCATGCATGCATGCATAGATGTTGGCACACCTACATGTATCCATAGATGCTGGCACACATGCACACATACGGCGTAGAAGTTGTTGATATACATGGATCTAGAACGAAGCCGGATCCTTGAAAGAGGAATCCGAAGAAAGAGGCAGGAGTGAAGTTGCTTGAATCGAGCAGCGGAGAATCATCCGTCGCCAGTTCAGTTAAGGGGGGAATCGGATTCGACTTCTGGTCGAGTAGATCGACGATTCAGCTCGTCGGCGAAAAACGGATCGATGATCCCGTCGATTCCCGATTCACAGCGATAAAATTATTGCTCGTTTGCCTCATACTAGTCAGATTTCGCGGCTAATAAAACATCCAGATGTCCGAGGTTAAGTGTTCTTGTTTCAGACTTGTTCTTGAATTAAGATTAGGATCAGGGTATGGTTAGAGTTAGGCTTAGGATTAGGATTTGGTTACAGTTAGGGTTAGGGTTAGGGTTAGGAATAGGAATAGAAATAGGGTTACGGTGTAGTTTTGGGTCAGGATTAGAGTATGCTTAGAGTTAAGCTTAGGCTTAGGGTGTGGTTAGAGTTAGGGTTAGGGTTAAGGGTAGAGTTAGGCTAGAATTAGGATTAGGGTTAAGTTTAGTCGAGTTAGGATTAGAATTAGGGTCAAGGTTAGTTTAAGGGTTAGTTGAGTTAGCAATTAGGATTAGGGTTAAGGTTAGTGAAGTTAGGGTCTGGGTTTGGGCCAACGTTGCTTGGTTTTTTTGCAACCCAACCCTAACCCTAACCCTAACCCTAATCCTAATTGAAGTACACACCCTAACCCTAATCCTAATCCTAATTCAAGAACACACCCTAACCCTAACCCTAATCCTAACCCAAGACCGCACCCTAACCCTAATCCTAACCCAAGACCACACCCTAACCCTAATCCTAACCCAAGAACACACCCTCGCCGTAATCCTAACCTAACCCTAATCCTATCCCTCTAACCCCAATGCCAACCCAAGACCACACCCCCGCCCTAATCCTAAACCCTAACCCTAACCCTAATCCTATCCTGCTAACCCCAATTCCCACACCCTCACCCTAATCCTAAACCCGAACCCTAACCCTAGTCCTAGTCCTAATCCTAATCCTTATCCAAATTCAAAGAACACACCCTAACCCTAATCCTAACCCTCTAACCCCCCCCCCCCCAATTCCTACCCGGGTTCAAATCCGGACCAGACCAGAACAACAATTTCAGATAAGAAGCAGAAGAAGAACGAAGGAGGAAGCAGAAGAAGAAGGAAGCAGAAGAAGAAGCAGAAGAAGCAGAAGAGGAAGCTAGAGTTGCAGCTATGGAGAAGATGTTCGGGCCTGCATACGGTGGAGACCCCGGTATCCCCCACTCCGGGAAAGATGGCTTCTCCAACATCTTCTGGGGCTGCATCGCCACCGCTGCTTACTCCTGCGTCTGCCCTTACTACTGGCAGCAGTGCAACAACCATTACAAGTAAGGATTCCCACTTGATTCCCACTTGATTCCCTCTCCCCCGCTCACCACAAGGAAGAAGAAGAAAGATGAAGAGGGCGAGGGCTACCCCAGGAAGAAGAAGAAGATGAAGAAGGAGGGAAGAAGACCACGACGAAGAAGCATTACTCATTATCATCATCATCATCCTCTTTATCCCGCATTCACTCCTTTCGTCTTTCATTCCTCACGGCTTCTTTTTATTGCTTTCTAACGTGCTCTTTTATCTTGCCGATGTTCTGTGTTGGATGCTGCATTGTTTATTTATCCATTTTTGAGTGTCTCAGTGAATTTGTTAAGGTAAGATTTCGTTTTGTGCTGTATTTGTGCTATATTAGGTCCTTGTTTCTCTTTACAGAAGATCATGTGTGATGCTTTGGATTCTTGTGAGCTCGAACAGTATATTCACTGCTCATCATGGTTCTTCCTTGCAGTTTTTCACGAGGACTGATTGTGTCAATGTTTTTTTTTTTGATGTTTCATCAGCTGGCACGATCTTGCCATGATATGTGAGAATCACAGATTCAAGCAAGCTTTGAAGAATAACAAGCGATACGAACCTCTGGTGAGGAGTCCTCTCTTTGTTGTTAGTTGTTTTCTGAATCCTAAAGTATGCTACAATTTTTGCACAATAACTCAGAAGATTCGATAGCGCTTATGTTTGAAAAATATGAGAACTTTCTTGTAGAGTTTGGGCAACGTGAAGGGAACCATCGCAGATTTGATTTTTCAGCATTCTGCTTAAAAACATACTAATGTTTTAGAAACTGTGCGATAATTTTGGAACTGTTTTTAACTATTGTTTAGGACAAACATTTTTGAACCTAAATTTGCTGTTGATTCTATTGGTTCTGTTATGAATAGTATTATTGAAATTATTCTCAACCATCAGTTGCATTTTTTTACTCAATGCAACTCAAAAGATCTTACGAATGGGGAATATGAGAAAATGAACCCATGTTTGAACTTTTGAGTAGAGTTTTGACAATATGAAGCGAGTCATATTCTGCTTATCAAAATTATTATCAAAATGTTATCAAAACTCTTTGCCGGTAATATTATCAAAATTCTGCTCATCTATTGATGGCATTTATTTGTTTCACAATAGAATTGCTGAACTGTATTACTCTGTTCCTCCATAGTATATTCAAGATTGTTAGTAACTATCAGATATATTAACTTGTTTCATTATATGCAGTGGAATAAGTTCATGAACCGGACTCAGCGGGATGCGTATTACCACAACTGGGCGGATTATTTTCCTTAAACTGTTGCATGTTGTTAATTGCTTTGAACCTGGTTAATAATAGGATATTAGGTCTGTCGATTATTGGGTTAATCAGTCTTTTGAGTCTTTTTAATCCTGTTAAGATTCTCAACTCTGGATTATATATTTCATGTTCCAAGTGCCTTCTTTTCTCTATCTTGATCAATCCTTTTCAGCCATGGGATTGTAGTATATGTGTGTTATCTGATTGAAATAGCATGTGGATGCTGATTCCCAGCCAGAATGCCCTGAGCTCATCCTGGAATAACTGGAAAACAAGGTTAATGTGGCTGGTGGGTGATTATTGCTCAGAAACTGCAGCCAAATTCTTTTCGGATGAGAGTCTTTGAATGAGAAATGTTCTCTCCCGAGAGCTAGGTAATGCTAACCACCTATGTATGTATGTGTTTTGGTTGCAGCAGTTCTGTATGTATCACTATTCATATATGCAAATGTTGTATGGGCTCGGAATACAGGGTTGGGTTGAGGGTTTTGAGGCAAAATTTGCATGGCCTTTTAAGGTTCGATGAAATGGCTGTGCTTGCGATCTCTGGTGCACGAATTTTGTCAATCAATTTCTAATTGTTGTGATGGCAAATCATCAGACAATGCTGAATCTCTCAGTGTATACTTCTAAACAGTGCTATCCATTTTGGTTGCCAGTAATCTGATGGAGATTTTATGTAACTGCATAGCTAGATGTTAGACCGATTGATCGAGGGGCGCAATTTGTATCTTGATGAATGACTTCAATTGATTAAGTTAATCTCTCCCCCTTGGCCTATTGATCGAGGGGTGCAATTTGTATCTTGATGATCGACTTTAATTGATTAAGTTTAATCTCTACCCCTTGTGCCTTCATAATGACGTCTGATCATCCCCCCTTTCTTGCATTCCCTTGATTAATCTGTCGCTCTTCATGCAAACACGTCCACCGTGCTTTTGGCTCTTTAATTGAAGTGTGTGACAAAATTAACCCACACAAATAGTACCGGTTGTAATTACTGGTAGTTGCCTCATTGCTCACAGTTACAATGTGTCAATGTAGAAGTAGTTGCCTCATTGCTTACAGATACAATGGGTCAATGTAGAAGAAAGATGCATACGATCTTGATTGGCTTGTATCTTTTGGTTGAGAATTGTCGCCTTGCATATGCAAAGAGTGAGTTAGTCTTTGATTTCAACAAGTTCAACGAATCTTGATACCATCCTTAGGTCATTGTACACATCTTTCTGAAATCTGATATACAACCCAGATTCACTGTACAGCACCGATTGCCGTCCCACGGAACCAGTGCAGTCCAATTACTGTTGTAGTGCTCATTATTAGTAGAAAGCTCTCGAATGCCGAGCGGTATTCGAGGTGTAATCCACGAAACAAACAAAGGTTTTGATCCCGGATCTCTTACAGGCGGGTGAAATTCTGACCTCCGAAGACGATCAGATAATCGATCCATCGATCTTGTCTCATCGATCGGGAACCCCAATGTCTGATTGAGCCAAAGAATTTGAGCCTTAGTACTGGTTCATTGGCCAAGAAAATGCTCTTCTTCCTTCTCATTGTCGTGGGATCAGGATTTGAACTTATGATCTCTTTCTCAGTCTCTCCCTCATTCTGATCAAATTCAAATGCCATGTTCAGATTCAGCAGGAGCAAGAGAACCCAGAATTCAAACACCCAACCCTAACCCTAACCCTAACCCTAACCCTAACCCTAACCCTAACCCTAACCCTAACATTAACCCTAACCCTAACCCTAACCCTAACCCTAACCCTAACCCTAACCCTAACCCTAACCCTAACCCTAACCCTAAGCCTAAGCCTAAGCCTAAGCCTAACCCTAACCCTAATCCTAACCCTAACCCTAATCCTAACCCTAATCCTAACCCTAACCCTAATCCTAACCCTAACCCTAGCCGAGTTTCTTCCCAGGGCACCTTCAGTTTCAGGTCAAGCTCCCATGGCACCTTGAGATTCTGGAAGAGAAGGACAGGAACCCGGAATCCAAATGCTCTGACCCTAACCCTAACCCTAACCCTAACCCTAATCGAGGTCTTCCCATGTCACCCTCGTATTCACGGGGGGATGCGCGAGAAAGAAGGGATCTGCCACACGCTCTTCCGTTTTCCGTCGACAGATGGACCTCGCCCGACCGCACGGAGAAGAACAAGGTCTTCTTTCTCACCCATCTTCATTCTGATCATACCAAAGGCCTGTCGGAGCGATGGCAGGCTGGGCCCATCTACTGCTCTTCCATCACTTGTGCTCTTCTTTTCATCAAGTTCCCGTCTTTCGATCGATCTCTTGTTCACTGTCTACCTCTGGAATCGCCATCGCTCATCTCCATCCCCGGCCACAATCATCTCCTTGAAGTTACTGCTATAGATGCAGACCATTGCCCTGGTATGCGTTGCCTTTTGTCTCTTTTGTTTTCTAATATGTGCATGCTACACATATTTTCCATCGGTTTTTAGGCAATTCTCTAACGCTCTCTCTTTTCCTTGCAGAAAATTTTGTTTTTTTTTTTCAACCAGTTCTACACCATGTGTTCTTTCCAATGGCTTCTATTGCAAACAGTTCTGTAATGCTTGATAAAATTTGAAGTTTTTTCCCGTTTAGGTTTTTAGCTTATTCCTGATTCATAGATTTCTTTATCATATTCTACATATTTTCTAGTTGATTTTGTATTGATCTCTATTTGGTACCAAAATTGTAGCTTTCTGGTTGTAGTGGACCATGTTACTTCTGCAATTTTAGGGTTTCGACTCTATAGCTCCACGTTTCTCTTCGGAAACTACCTTTCTAGCGCTTTGTTCTTCAACGATTCAAATTCTTCATATCGATCATTGCCTCTCACGTTTCTTACTGTGCTCCAGGTAGAGCATAGCTTGTCATTCTGAAGCTTTTCACTCTTATATGATTTGCTAGTTGTGTTTAATTTAGCCAGCCCTGCGATACATTTTAGCCTATTGATTTCCAAATGATTGATAAGCTCATTTGGAACATGCCTCTTCTTATTAATAATTCTATTCATAGCAATGCTTTCATCTGTCATTTGGGTGGTTTCTATTACAGAAAATCCTGGCTATCAACGGCTCTATTGATAGCCATGTTTATCCGTCGTTTGTGTAGTTTTCCATTAGGATTTCTTTCCACAGCACTGGAATTATTGAGATGTTCTTTTGAATCCTTTTATTGATCAGGATCCGTTATGTTCGTTTTTCGGGGTCCTTTTGGATGCATTCTACATACTGGAGACTTCCGATGGGAAGCAACAAGCCCAAGATTTGAAATAATAAAACGTGGGCTTGCTAAGGCTATCTCTGGTTCACGTGTGGATCTTCTTTGCTTGGACAACACTTTCTGCAATGCTGGAATCTCTTTTCCTTCACGCCATGTAGCTGCTCAACAGGTTCTTTACAATGCCGTTATTTGGTACATTGTACATTATGTGGAATCTGTGTTATGGGGACAGGAATCTGTTGTGTTAACATCTCTAAAGAAGCCAGTTTTGACCCACAAGAATATCCATAGGGATTTGTGCATGCTAATTTTTGAACGGAAGGACACAGGCATTGAATTCTGATTGCGGCTGTTATAAAACTGTGTCAATTAGCAGAGCAACAGAACGATAGACTCTTCTGCAAGTGAGCTAATCGATGTCTTAATGTCTCTCAACTTTAATTGATTGGAAGGTTTCCAGGTGCTTGATATAATTGTCGACTGTGAAGAATATGATGTGATCCTTGGAATAGATATGTTGGGGAAGGAGGAGCTTCTAATTTCAATTGCAGATGCTTTGCAAACAAAGGTTTGCCTTCATGATTTTATAAGTTTCTTACCTGTTATATAGCCGGACAAAGAAATATTGGTGTTCTGTAGTTTTTCCTAATGGGATTTACCACTTTTGGTTTGGGCTTACATGTTCTTTGTTTTGTAAAATCACAGATTTGGGTATGGCCTGAACGCATGCAGACAATGAGACTGCTGGGAATTTCAGATTTCTTCACATCTGATCGAAGCACTACGAGAATTCATGCTGTTCCACGATATAGTGTCTCGTCTGAGACACTGCGGATGCTGAATGAAATAAAGCCTACAATAGCTATACTTCCTAGTGGTGTCTGGAGTCTACGTAATGCTTCAACTTCAAAAGCATATCCGAATGGAGATTTAGTGGATTGTCAGGTATCGTGGAAAATGGGAAAATCTGCAAATCAATTTTCTGGGAGAGATGTAAGCATGCAGCAAAAGCCGTTTTTGAAGGGGAATATTTATTTTGTATCATATTCACTCCATAGTTGCTTTTTAGAGCTTAAAGACTTCATAGAATTCGTAAATCCTGTATCCATGAAGGGCAATACCTGTCCTTCTCATGTGGATACCAGTGTCCAGAGTTTATATCATGGCAAAGTGCAAAATGCACATTCACGGAGAGATATTGTGATAAACAGAAGACTTGAGAACTTCAATCACAATGGTTCAGCAAGGATGGAAACAGTATTGCATCTTCATTCCATTATTAAAACAGAGAAAGGGAACGCTGCAGGTTATCTTAATCTTGTTGATGGGGGTGATAAGAGAACATGGGATGATGTGTGTGGTAGAAAGAGGAGATCAAGAAATAGTCTAAGGAAGATTGCACGTTTGCGCTCCAAACTTGCTTGGGCTTCTCTCCAGAGTAGGAAAGGTGGTGGATCTAAACTGGCTAATTCTCCTTGAGACCATTTTGTTCCAAGATATTAAGATTGCTTAGGCACTAGTAAAATTTCTTGAAGAATTTCAAACTTGCTGTGTAGATATATTAGGGGATTTGCAATGAAACAAAGCTTTCATGTTGTGTAAGCCATAACTCCCGCTGTCCAAAGAAGTTTTTATACCGTTATATAGAACTTCAAATCAACATTCTCATTTGATTTAGTGTTAGCTGGCTTGATTCAAATCTTACGTTTTTTTATCACCAGGCATGCCAGCTCTTCTAACTGGATTACTCCAAGCCTTGTATTTTTGTAACTGAATGATTATGGAAAGCTCGTAATCATTCTAGAGCACCCTCTGTATTCAAAGCATGAAAGATGGGTAATAGAGCATATTTATATCAGGGTCTTATGTCTGGATAGGATAATCTCCTGGCTGACCATGGTTGTATCATACTAACAACTTGTCGTTAGTTACTGATTGATTCGAAATCAATGTGAAACCATAGCTTCTCTATGTGACAAGTTTTGAAGTGGGTATGTTGTCTCTTAAATTATACCAATATGTCTTGACAGGGCACTCACATGACAGATGAGTCATTGAGAACTTGCGATGGTTTACAGTTGTTGCTCTTATATGCATGCTGCCAGTACTAACTAGCTACAACTATTCGCTACTAAATTTGAATGGTGGCTTTCATAACCGGTTAAAATCAGTATATATTCATATTATCATGCATTCTTGGATCTCCTTTTTGATTCTTTGGTCTAGCTTTCAGAGTAGGTATTTTAGATACATTTAAATTTGGTAAGTGAAAGACTGCTGCTTTTTACAAGTGAGTTTCCTTTACATTAGTCTTATTTCTTTTTCTGCATTTAGCTAAATGTGCGGGGGTTGGAACTAGAAGTAGTTTTCTGGTAGCTGTGAAATCGGCAGTGTCATCAATCTTTGCTAAAATGCTAACTGAGTTTTAGGAAGGAAACCCTAGAGAACAGTTGCTGAGTCTACTAATGTTAGCAAGTGGGATTAAACCAGAAGAAGCTCACAAGTATTATAAAATGGAACCTTCTTTATCAATCAATATGGAACTTACAAAGCCTTAAATTTAGAGGTAATGTCCCGTCAGCTAGTATTCAAGTAAGTTCAATCTTGACTGGGAGTGGTCCATTTAGTCTCCAAGGTGATTGATACATGATGATGAGAATTTACAAGTAATCCACAACGATTATGTATGTCAATAGAATGGTCTCAATCAGCTTGCCGTTTTTTTAGTCTAACGGTGTTTTCTTTCTTAACTGAATGATGGGAATTGTTAGGAGAAAAACAGGAGGAACGGCATCGATGGTATCAATGTAATGTTGATCATGTGGGTGTATAATATGATATGACTGTTTCATGATAATAGAAAATAACAAGCTGTTGCACTTGATGGTACATGAACAGAAGGGATCAAGATGTGAATGTATCAACGTGTGATGGCGATCTAGGAACATAACATGTGATTTCTTGTTGTGAAGCAAGCTAACGAGAAGGCCAAAGATGTCTAAACCAGATGATCACATAAGATTTTGTAGTTGATTGTATGTACTGCACACATCACCTCATGAAACAATGTAGAAATCAATTCATGTTATTGTGATTGTATTCCGATATCAGCGAAGGTTTTGCTGGCAATATTAGAACATGTTCATGTTTTGGTACTAGGCACGACGGAATGAAAGGCGACATACATACATGAATACATTTATAAGCTTATAAAGCGGTATTAAAGGAGATAGTGATTAATGTCCCTCTACTCTTAATTTTGTAGTGTGATTATTGTAGTCGCAGATTCGCAGTGAGATTAATCTAATCACGGTTTAGAATTGCGATCAATGCTACATTAATAACTATTCCTTCACCGCCCTTTATTGATTCGTAGACCTAGCTATGTGCACAAGTGGGTCTTGTTAGTTGAGCTTTGCCCTCATCTTGGGGGCAGAAACCTTCATTTACCATCTCATCGAATATGTGTGAGAGCCCAACGCAAACAAACCGCGACAATGAGATGGAGCTAAATAGCAATCTTTTCATGTCGCTTGCTTAGACGGAGCAAAACATGCACATACACAAGCATGTGGACTTGATCAGCTCTTATACACTCTCTGATCCATTACAAACTATGAAGAAGATTACACACACATCATGGACTACTCGAACCACCACCTTCAGCGATGACGACGACGATGACAAAGAAGAAGAAGAAGAAGAAGAAGAAGAAGAAGAAGAAGAAGAAGAAGAAGAAGAAGAATTCATGTATGGGACCACTTCTTCAAAGTTCATAGAACTTTTAATTTTTTACATGGGGAGGGTAAAGGTCATCATAAAGGCCCGGAGGCCGTTTTCCCCGATCGATGCCAACATTGAGAAGCAGTGCAAAGCACAATGAACAATACGGAGGAGGGCCCAAAGTCTCGATCCCCACGATGAGGGGATCAAATCAATCCACGATAAACCATGATCAGCGCTATTTCTTTTAGCGAATCGAGAAGAAGAAGCGGAAGGAGAAAGGCTCGATTTTTATCGGTGTGAGGCCTTTCACTAACAGGGTTAGGCCAATACCACATAGATCACAGTCCAGAGTCTGCAGCATTAGCAAGTAGCTAGTGCATGAACTTGAACAATGCCAAATCTAACGTATGTTAGCGATTCATGGGAAAATCTCAATGGGTTAATACACTAGCTCTGATCGAGTTTACCTCTTTGCCAATGATGCCCTGAACTTGTGTAGTTCGATCCAAATTAGCCAAGCGATGAATAAGATCAATCATTCATGCATGCATTCAGATGCATACAGCACAACAAACTCCCATCATTCATTCACCTTGTACAACAATGCCGTTCCCTCAAATTTCATTGTTAATCGCCGCTGCTCATGCGCGCTCGAATCAGTAAGTTAGATCTACCTAATTGCCATCAGATGGATGATATATGAGGATAGAGGGAGTACAATGGTGTCACGCCAACAGCCTGACAAAAAAAAAAAAATCCGAGTTAGCTACATAGTAACCAAATGAGTTAGCTACACCAAACATCAAGCGAAGGTAAGGCAGATGGCCGCGATTCATGCATGTGCCTAGCTATAGTTTGCTAGCCCATCTCCCAAAACAAGCACAGCACCCATCTTCTCTCCACACGCTTAAAACACTGCCCATTGTTTCAAGGCCACACTAAAATTTGAAGCTTGGGGGAGTTACTAATACAGTTGGAAGAGGAGCATAAAAGGGGCATATAAATAGTGCATTCAATGACGGGAACCTTCATTTCATTTCATAGTTGTGGATTCTCTCTAGTCTAGGGCCGGAGATGAAGACTTTTTTCCATCATTGTCAACAACCAAGAAAATATAGATTACTCTATGCAGGGTTCTGGTCACTGGGTCAGAATATATAAAAAAATTGCTCCCTATTGTGTACAGAAGAAAGAAGGTTTTAAGGAAATGCCCAGAAGAACAGCTAAAGAAGTGAGGCTACGTAGATAGATCCATGGACCACTTGTCACCCACGATATCTAACCATCATGACCAAAGTTGGGAATCCAACCAATGCGATATATACCTTGTGATCGTGTTCTGCAGAATCATGTATGTACATGTTAGGCTATACTCTATATAGACACGCTTCCCTAAGGTACAACATAAAGCACACTCTATTTTGCTCATGCTCATTTTTGTTCCTAGGGAAGAGGTTTAGCTTACTACTCTAGAACGAGCAAGAACTTGTGATCTACTTTTGAAAGAAAGCCTGGCTTTTCAAAAACATCATAGGAATTCTCCATTCTAAAGAAACCTGACAGTGTGTCTTGTGGTTTTTCTACCCTAGTTGCTATGTCGGTTTCCATCTCCCAAGGAATGAGAAACTGTGGCATTTCTGCCTTGTAAAAGCAGAGAGGGGCTAGACAAGTAAAAGACACACTAACTTCTAGAGTCAAAAGACATGATCCACACACACACACCTTCCACAAATCGGAAAATTCGGCGCTAACAGAATTGGATTGAAATTGACAGCATTGTCCTTGGAAACGGCTATGCCGACAAAGCAAACGAATTTTTAAGGTCGAAGTTATACTCACAATTGATTTTTGGGGGATCAAAACAGACAGTCGGTAGATGCCCTTTCTCCATAGCCCAACAGCTGATAGGGATGGAAATGTGGTCCAATCCATAACACAGACACAGCAAAAATCACGCATGCATGAGCCTGCCTAGCAACGCTCAATTATTGAGCCGAGTAAATCCTGCATACCATAACCTCAGCCCTTTGAAATGGTTGAGACAAAACCTTTACGAAAATACACTTAAAAAAGTTCACATGATTCACTGGACGCACTACAAACTTGACTCTACTTCACATGTACTAGTGCAATTCCACCCAGAACTCTATTTCACATGTAGTGCCGTTGGAATTGCACTAAAAAAAAGGAGTATGAATAAATTGAAGACTTTTGCTTGGCAGCTTTCCCAATAAAAGAAGAGTGGGTTAGAAAGAAAACCCGTGTCAATCAATACTACATGGTAGCAGAATAGAACCGTGAACACTATGGCAAAACATTTAAACGCGCATGAGGAGTTAGGGGTGGGGGGTTTCCCTGACTAAGGAACCTTAACATATTTGGTACATCATTGAAAGTATAGGCTAGATTGAGTTAATAAATTGCATTGAATTTGCATCAAAGTAACGTATATGTACAGAAACAGCTGCTACAAAAGTATCCTGGTTAGAGGAGTGTTGAAGATTGTCCCCCACATTCAGCCAGCTGCAATTCACTGCCATTCAATATAAGAAAAAAACTATGAATATCCCCGTTGTATACCGATTTCCCCTCATTTCCTGGCCCTGACACCTATGCTAACCTTTGTTCACAGAGACAAGACAGGGCTTTTTATGTTTACTAACTTGTTCACAAAGACAAGGCAAGGCTTTTCTTATGACTTTCATCGGAAACAATAAAAAATTGAGTTTTCTGGGGAAGGAGCAGCAAAGCATTAAATGAAGGACCGGTTATCATTACAAATCACTTCGATCTGCACGTAATTAGCGCCATAAGACACCATGCCATGATATTATAGTAATGCATTTTCTCTCCCAAGTTAATAACGATCCATCCGAAGATTCCCATGATTCTGATGCAATACGCCCCACAAGATTCCCTGAACCGCCAGGCCTATGGAACATGAGCAATCTTGTCATCACTGTTAAGGTCGCAATAGACCGGATTGGACATGAGGCCATCATGTCCAATCTCGGTTAATAACGATTTCCATCCAAACTTTCCTATGATTCTGACTCCTGATGCAATCATGACCAGCTCTATGAAAATATGACAAAATCTGTTCATCAGCAGAATTAGGCCACGATAGATCGAGATTGCACATCAGTGACAACATTATGATCATCCTTCAGCATATAACAGTTTTCACATGACATTTCTTTGCCTTCTTGCCGGGGAAAGGAACCACTGCGACTGAGCATCTCATTTATCTCCATCTCTTTCCATCCTCCACTTCTGAGAATTATAGCCATTTTATCAAAGAATCTCTCAAGCCAGCACGAACTGAACACAGGCTGTATAAAATGATCCGGCTTTCTGCAGACTACTGTTCCTTCAGTGGCACTTTGATCAGTTGGCATTGATGTGTAATAAGTAGTGATCAAGCCATTCTCTAACGTGCTGACACAAGAAGAAAAAGAAGTGGAAGAAGAGGAAGGACTAGAAGAAGATATGGCCATTCCATTCGATACATTACTCATGTGACATGAAGCGGAGGAAGAGGAGGAAGAAGAACGATCGACTCCATTCAAAACACAAGGATATTCATTGATCCCCGTGGATGCATTCAGAAATGAAGATCCGTTTCGAATGGCTCTTGAGAGTATAAGCGAAGTCTTTCCATTTTCTTCCTCTAGTGTCTCTGCCATGTCGCTCCAGAACTCAATCCTTCTGCTTGATCTAGTGATGAACTTATGTGAAGCATGTGATTTGAAGCGCTTCAGATTGCTTATGTTGATTTCATGTTGAGAGTTAGAAGCATTCCTCTTGGCCACTGCGATTATATCTAAGCATCTTCCCCATCCTTCCAAATCTCTACCCATGTTCAGCATGACATTATTATCGTCGATCGGGAAAGAACCTGTGTTATTGCAGCTATAGAGCTCTCCAGGAAGCAGATGATGACGACCATCAGAACGCTCAGACAGGCTTTGATCCTCCTCAGCCAAATCGGAAGAAGCATCAGTCTTCAGAATTTCTGATTCAAAAATTATATTACCATTTTTTCCGTCTGATTCTAGACCGTGAGTCTTGTCCACGAGACTTGTGGTACTGAGATCAAACCTTCCTTTGAAATCGTCCTGAATCTTGTCGAAGAAATCATCTGCACTGCGGTGGATTCCGTCTCCAAAGCTTATCTCTTTGAGGCGTTTCTTCCAAGAATGGTCATTGACAAATTGATTGCCATCAATGAAGTCGTCGATGTTCTCAAAGAAACCAGCAAGATCGAAGTTACATACGGAGACATGGCTTCCACAGATAAACAACACTGGATCATATGAATCAGCTACCGCAAGGTCCAAGCAAGTTGAGGCATTAGGAATATAGAAGTTTCTATAGAGAGGAACAAGAAGAGGAGCTTTGCTAAGAGAAGATCGAGCGACACGAAGAGCTGTCTGGATACATGACGGCCTACCGCCCCATTGACGAGATAGCCAGAAGTGATTTCTTGCTACTTCATAGCAAAGACCGATCGATGGAAGGTTGAGAAGAAGACGAAGCTTTTCCACGTTACCTTCCATAGATAGAGATCTCCAGTCTGGGAAGCCATATCCAACAGGAAGACCTTCTCTGAGGATGAGTTTCAAACAGGGAGGAAACGTGAAAGGAAGCAGCGGATTCAATTCCAATCTGCGGAACTCTTCTTCGGAGAGGCCAGGAGCGATAGAAACGTCCACCTTTGTGCATGCTCGAAGACGATCTATCAGTGCCTTAGCCACACTCTTGCACAAATCTGAAGAAGCATCTGCGGTGGACAAGGCACGGTTCGTCGAGGAAGAGGAAGAGCCATATTCACAGGTTCTCGTTAACGCACTTCCGCGTTTCCTTGTAAAGCTTCCAGATTGCGGATGGTGATGAGGACGAGGATGAGGATGAGGATGAGGATGAGGATGAGGCTCATGTCCGCGACTACGGCCTGCTGCATTGCTTGCTCTCTCGGAGAGACGTTTGAGGCCAGCGAGGTGGGAAGCATGGTGCTGTACAAATTTGTGGTCGGTGTTGGCGATGGCGCTGTGCTTGTTATTGGCACCGCTAGGATGAGCTTGATGATTGGTGTATGGATACGGATCCACCATGGCAGGCGCGTCTCCTTCAGCGTCTTCTTCTTCTGTAACTTCCTCAGCGTCTTCTTCTTCTTTCCTTCTTCTACTTCATCAACGTCGTCGTCATCGTCGTCTTCTTCTTCTCCTTCTGCTTCTTCTGCTTCATCTACGTCTTCTTCTTCTTCTTTGCTTCTTCTCCTTCTTCTATTTCATCAACGCCTTCTTCTCCTTCGTCTACTCCTAGTCCTCCTCCTACTTGATCAACGTCTTCTTCTCCTTGGTCCACTTCATCAACGTCTTCTTCTTCTCCTCCTCCTCCTCCTCCTACTTGATCAACGTCTTCTTCTCCTTCTTCGTCGTCGTCGTCTCCTCTTGCTTGATCAACGTCTTCTTCTCCTTGGTCTACTTCATCAACGTCTCCATCTCCTTCACCTGCTCCTCCTCCTCCTACTTGATCAACGTCTTCTTCTCTCTCCTTCGTCTACTTCATCAACGTCTTCTTCTTCTTCTCCTCCCCCTCCTCCTCCTGCTCCTCCTCCTACTCGATCAACGCCTTCTTCTCCTTCATCAACGTCTTCTTCTCCTTCTCCTCCTCCTCCTCCTCCTACTTGATCGACGCCTTCTTTTCCTTCGTCTACTTCATCAACGTCTTCTTCTTCCCCTCCCCCTCCTCCTCCTGCTCCTCCTCCTACTCGATCAACGCCTTCTTCTCCTTCATCAACGTCGTCTTCTTCTTCTTCCTCGTCTCCTCCCGCTTGATCAACGTCGTCTTCTCCTTCGTCTTCTTCCGCCGCTTCTTCTCCTTCTCCTTTCTTCTTCTTCCTCTGCTGCTGCTGCTGCTGCCGCCGCTGCTGCCGCCGCTGCTTCTGCTGCTGTTGCTGCCGCTGCCGCTGCCGTTTCGCTAGTGAACTGCGAGCAATGGAAGCTTCGCCAGAAGAAGAAGAAGAAGAAGAAGAAGACGAAGAAGAAGAAGAAGGAAACTGAAGACTGAATGTGAAGTGGAAGAAGAAAGAAAAGCAGCAGCTGATGACGTGGCCCGCTCCCGCCGCCACGTCACACCGCGCGCGATCTGACGTGTCCGCCACGTCAGCGCCCGCCACGTCAGCGCCCGCCACGTCAGCGCCCTCTAATCCCAAATCGCTAATTAAAATCGCTAATTAAAATCGCAGAATGAATCCGCTAAACCCGATTGCTAATTAAAAATCGGAGAACGAATCCGTTAATCCAATCGCTGGCTACATCGGAGAATGAATCCATTCATCCAATCGCTAATCAAATCGGGAACTGAATCCCGTTCTTCCGATCGCTGATTAAATTGGAAAACGAATCCACCGATCCGATCGCTGAGTAAATCGGGCTCTGCGGCTCGATCTCATCTGCTTCGATTTCGTTCTCGGCCGTTCTTCGCCCCGATTCTACTCTGCGATGGCTCTTTTTTCTCGAATCCTTCTTTTTCCGGTTCTCTGCTGCTTATCGATGCTTGCTGCGTCGATTCTATACTTTGTTCTTTCAGCGCAGATTAGCCTTAATCGGCTACGTTTTCGATCAATTCTGCGGCTGATCGGCCTTGTTAATCGATTGATGAATGATTCGGTTTTACATCGATTACAGGTGCCCAGAATGACAGTTTAAGAGAAACGGGGGGTTGTAATCATCAAAAAAATCGCCGGGCAATCAGAGCGGGGTTCTGTGTCACAACTCTGGGCATCGATTTGCAAATTTGTCTCTTGTTTTCAAAACATTGAGAATTCGGACAAATCTCTTTGGGAACCTCGGGCAAGTTCTGGCCAAGACCCACGATTGATTGCTATCTCCACTCGAACCCAACCAGTGGTCCTGATTAATCGACACCAAGCTGACATGTTTCGAGCGATAAATATTCCTCCATGCATACGCATACCCTTCGATGAGCTGGATAAAAATCTCGGACGAAAACCTCAATCGGTCTCGTCTTAGTGTGAAAGCGCCCTCGCAATGCAGGCTTAGCGAAGCATTTGCGACGTATATAAAAGCCTCTCATTTCTCACTTGTATAAATAAGAGGCATACTGTAACCATTCATGGAACATACCCAATACAGTTTATACGCGATGAGCTTGTACACATACAATATAACCCTCACGCTTACTTGTCAACTTAACGTGATCAACATGTCTTTCTGTCAACGATGATTATGCGACCAAACAAGGTGATAAATAAGTAACCGAAACAAGAAAGCGCGAACGTTACAATCAAACCCCATACTTAAATGCACATGTTTTCGCGCTTCTCGCCTATACAAGCCGTTCTAATCCCCTGATTACATGCCTGGAGTGGACAAATGCTAACCGTGTTGCTTAGGTTCTCGATAACTCTTGCTTCACAAGATTGGCATTCGACTTCAGAAGATTAAGACAATAATCCCTACAAGGCTCTGTCCTCCATTCAAAGTCTTAGGGCTTAGGGTTAACAGTTTACAGTTTAGGGTTCAATGAGGATCATTGATGATCAACCCTGGCACACGAGCGTGCATTGCATCAACAATAACTGATCAACAAAAACAAACTCCGGAAGGAAAGCCTAGGATGTGATTAGGAGCATGATATCATTGATACCTTCCAAGTTCTATTTGTATGAGCAAAATTCGGTTCATCGATGATTACAGGCATTGCTAGCTCAGTGATCCTTCAAGCTTACAAGAGAAATCGTTGCTAGCATTCGGAGATCATGTTTCGCAAGCAATGAATTGCTGCCAACAGAGATAGCCAGCACTGCCTCCTCCATTGAGCTCCATAGAATCAGAGAAAGCCAGAGCTACCCCTGCACCAAACTCATTACTCACAGTTTTTCTCCATGTTCAATGTTCTTACACAACATGTGACTGGTGCAACAGTTCTCTCTGGTTTTCTGCTTTCAGCAACATGCAACAGTTTCTTGTACTTCCCACAGTAAAGCTCTTTCTGTTCTCCAAAATTCTAACACACATCCGTGAGCTCAACAAGATTCACAAGCCATTGAATTGAATGAGGCCCTGACAAAACCTCAGGGATCGCCCGTGGACTGATTATTATTCATCAGCTCAACCCAAATTGATCATATATATAACCACAGTACAGTTGTACATAAAAGCTCTCGGTTTCAAAATTGTCCATTGGATTTGCACACAGGCTACCTGCATGAACTTCTATCAAGTATGTCCAAATAACATGCATTCAAACCATCACAAGCTTGGGCAACATGGTGGTTGATTGATTGCAACATGACTGAGATTGGTACTTGTGAGAAAATCAAGTTCACACTCCATCCGATTCATGGATCAAGCTCCTACCTTTTGACTTGAGAACTCTTCTGGCATTTATGTTCTAATGACTCAAAGTCAACGAAGTTCTTTACAAGGATAACAAATTGCCTTCAAGGATAACAGCAGCAGTTCACAAAAAAATTCGAGGATAACAGCAGCATTGCACTCTTTGTACCAAATGATAAAAGTCACCGAAAACTAGCATGGAATTCACGATGGTTTAACATGCAAATTCCAGTCTCTTAATTTAATTTATGGAGAACTGAAAGATAAGGATTTAAAAAACATTCAGACTAATTAGAGGTAACAAATGCACCCCACATAGGAAAATTCATTTTGCACAAAATAGCGGGTAACCACAAACAGACTTTTGCTGGGCTAGCAGCATACTGATACTTTGACAAAATGAACCAAGATTTAACTCAACTAATTATGTGATTTTGGTATTCGACCAATATACAAACACATCATACTGTAGATTATCAAGATATCCGCTAACGACACAATCCAATGCTTGGTCTCGAATTATTCGTACATATATTATGTAGATATAAATTGAGCTGTATGCTTGTTAAATTTAAAATTTCCTACTCTCAAAATGGACATTCCAAATCATGAACTACTTGTAGCACAAGCCCTTAACACATTACAAGTAGAAAAGAAAAACAAAGCATAAACCCATAACCACAACTACCCAACTTTGAAGGAAATGCAGTCCATTATTTTTAGCATTGATGTCTTTGGATTCTACATGACAGTGCACCAGCCTTTCTTCACTTCAGTTGTTGCTGCTTGCTGTGTTGGATTGTACGAGAATTCTTTGGTATCCAGTCCATACTGTAGCATATGGATGAAGCGATCTAATTAGATTCCTAGAATGACGATAAAAACAATGTTAAAAAAATACTATTATCAGAACCTTTTCTTTCATCCTTGTACTCCATGCATCTGTTCGTGGAGGACGATTCTCAGTGGAGGCAGAAGCAACAGTTCCAGTGGTTTGCCGGGTTAATAGAGGTTGTCTGCTTCTCGGAGCCACATATTCATCATCGCTATCATAATCTCTTTCACGGTTTCCACCCAGAGCTCGCAGAATAACAGATAGGAGCAGAGCAAATGCCTGCATTCAATAATTCAACAATTGAAAATTCGAGAAAGTAAACAACTGAAAGTCTACACAAACATTCTGGTTAAAGTTGAGCGTTGAGGTTACATATTGCGAACCTTGAGAGATTACATTCTAATTTAAGTATCAACTTTTCCGACTTTTATCTTAGGTACAACCTGCAATAGGCTGAATTCAACCAACTTGCATCTCAAAATCAAATCTACCACTGGAAAGCCAACTTATAGTTATCTTCAGAAGGTGTTTAAAGACTATCTTCATAAGAACTGTTTCCAAAAGCTCTCCTCTCAAATCAGCACCCAAAATACTCCTCAGATACGACATCATGAAGACTTTGAGAATAGAGTGGTTATTCGCATAATAATGCAACATTACGTTTAACAATGTAATAACAAACTGAGGATAAGTGGGCCTTAAATAAGCAACTGAGTATATCTCTAGTTCTAAATTGATTAAGTGCATCTGCAATGTACGGATAAGAATCTTTGAATATGACAATGGATCGAGTCTATAGAGTATCGCCAATAAGTACTCACTAGTCAGCTAATTTTATAACCACGCATACACGATAGAAAAGCATGTATTATGCAAGACAGCACATATTTTTCAAAAACAAGATATTGATTGAGATATGTGACCGGTTGAACTTGCAACATGCAGCTAATATCAAGGACAAAGGGTTGATTATAAAGCACTGACACCTGCAAAATGATTACTCCCAAAGCCACCCATCGAAAGATCGCAATCTTATCTTCAATGAAGTCCTCTATGGTCTCCAGCTCCCCAGTAGAGTCACTAGGTATTACCTGCAATTATTTGCACTCTTCAGGTCTCCACAACACAAATGATGTGCTATGTAAAAGATATACCTCTTTCCAGTTATCATAAAAGTAAATAAATCCTCCGAGTGCCAGCTCTATGACAATTAATATGCCAATAAAGAAGGAATACTGTCTTTAGAGTCAATGGAAACAAATCACTTCCAACAACCGAAATGACAGACAACTCAATGATAGTAAGAAAATTTATGCAAGGATACACAAGAGAGACAGCATCCATTTGTTGTTGCAGCTGCAATGTAGCCAGAACATGTAATCAAGGTAATTACAACCCCAACAGCTATAAATACACATAAGAACCTGTAAATGGATTGGAAGTTACTCGTTGATGAGATTTATGGAAATTAAGCTGAGAATGAAGGAAGCAAAAAGCTAGGACAAAAGAGATTTACAAGAAAAACTTCGATCAAAATTGAAGTGATAAAAGAGAACAGAAGCCCTAGCCTATATCATAGATATTGTGAACAAAGAATGTGCAGACCTATTCTTCTGAGGTGACTGAAGAAATTACACAACATAGATATCTTTGTTATGCCATGCATTTCGACTCATCATACATACCAACATGCTAATCACCAGATGTCTTACACCGCAGGTAGCTTATGGTAGGAAATAATTAATGTCTAGAATAGGCAATTTCTTGTGTACAATCATCAGAGAAGCTTAGCTCAGCTTCGGTCAAGCTAATAGCATCTGACCGGCTTAGGCTCAAGCTCAAATGTTTCAGATCGGCTTGGAGCTGAGCCATTTATGTTTAGTATCACTCAAGCATAGGTAAGGACCCAAAACTTTTAGGGAGATGAAAAAGTGGAACACACAAATCCTACTTACAGACCTTCGGTTTTCCATATATGAGTGTCTGTGCTCTTCAAAAACAATGTGCATATGTGCAGCTCCAAAGTCCACGAATATTAATTACAGTCATGTGATACTGTCATAATGGCAAGCCTTCTCCTCAGCATAGAGTCTTCATAAGGAACATCACTAGGCAGATCTGAAGAGACCTTTACTATCAATAATTGTCAGCATCATATAGGACAAGCCCTATGATATAATTGCAGTATCAGAGCAGTCCTTAGAGTCACTGATATCCTATTCCGACCAGTGATTGGTATCCAGCAGCATTCCGAGTTTCAAAAGCAAATGTACTCAATATTCGCACAAACTCCATCAATACTGGATTGCTGAACATGGAAGATAATCATTCTCGATATACTAAAACACAAGAAAAGTTTAACTCCCTAGGCATAAATAAGTGCACTACCCCCATGTATATAGTTTGAATTGTCCCAACGTAAACATGAACAAAATGGAAGAGAATAAAGTGATCAAAATTAAATCATTAAGTTGGAACAAAGGATGAACGACATAACATCTCTATGAAGGAAAATGGCCCATTATAAAGAACTTTTGCTGCAGCCATTGAAGGGTGGGTTACTCAACACAGCCTCTAAAATGGTTACACAATTATTAAATGCCATACACAGCACAATAATAGCTCTGGAACTCTTCATATCAGTTAGACATAAAATTGTTAAGACAAAACTAGGAGAGGTGTTAAATCTTTGTTAGCGTAAGCCCTTTTAATTTAGGAAAAACAGGAAAAAGAAAGAAAAGGAAAATAGTATCTTTTAGTCGGTCATGAATTATGTCTTACATTGTTAAATTGCGATAAGAGAAACAAACCAAAATTTGTTTACCAACACAAGCAAGATTCTCAGTGAAAATAGACCGAAATTATGTCTTTTGAAAGATGACCAACATTGTACAGATGGTGGGGATCTCCAAAAGAGGAAGTGCATTCACGACAAGAAATAATGGCCTTCATCTATGATAACCATGGTATAAATGGTGGGGTCAGTCTGCCCAGAAAATTACTGTTTTCCATAATCTGTTGTGATTCCGTTACTTAGTTTGAATATCTCTCGTATAGCCCTTGAATGGATCTAATATGTGCGATAGAGCTAAAAAAAAGTCATTAGGATATTTTTTTTTACCGATGAGCTTGTGTGAATATATTCTAGTCCTTCAACAACATCTCCCATGTCCCTTGAATTCTAACAAGCACACCCAAGCATGATTGCTCTTTGTGTCCCATCACCATGAGTAATGGTTCAATATCTTGTTTGATGAGTCGGTTATATCTTCCACTTAGTGAATAGTTGACAGATGTAAAAATTGCCTGAAGTGGTTCTGTCTATAAAAACCTAGTGTGTCAGAGCTCTCTACTCTATTGCTGATCATTTCTTGCATTTTCCAAGAAACGTCTTTATTAAGATCAACCCAGAAAAACCCATGAGGGAAAGTTCTAGGGTTCTTGTATGTTCTACAGGACTTCTGCATTAGCCCAGGGCCACAACATTAGTTAAGAACAATACATAGCACTTACAACTAGATTCCCATAGTGCGACCTGTCTATAGACAGTTGAGGCAAATATCTCTTTTTAGAACGTGCTGAGGGCAGTATTCTCTTTGAGAGCTATATTGTACATATCATCGTAAATGTTCCCATTGGTTCATGCTAGGCCATCAATTAGATTCTCCAAAACTAGATTCCTATGGGTATGCCTTTTTCTCCCCATTAGCTATGTTCTGCATGAATAGCACTGATGACTAAAATTCTGTTCTATTTAGGGTAGAAAACAACAAAACACGTCACTCACCATGCTGATGGAATCAGGCTCCAGAAGGAGGATAGTTTGTTGATATTCAAATTTGAATTTTCCTGTAATAATACTCTCCTAACTTGCAAGCCATTGATGGCACCATCTACGACGACTTTATTGAGAGAGAGACCAGGTGGTGATTGGTATCTCAGGCTTATCTCATCTGATGGTGGAGGTGGTGGAGGCGGTGATGTTGTTGTCGATGATGAAGATGAACTGTTGTTCCACACTACAAACATGTATATGCCATATCCAACCATAGCAAGGCCAACCAATAGAAAAAGGAAGTTGATGACTTTCAACAAAAATTGGATAAAGCCTCTACAAGTCATTTTGACCAAGCAAATATGATGATGTCCCTCCTTTCCTGTTAACAAAAATCCAAAAGAGCACAAACATCAAATTAAATAGATTAACATTAATAATGCCTTTGACTTAAATGGAAACATGAATGATCAGGTATTTTTCTTCACCACTGAGAAATGTTCCCTTTCCGGCAGTACTTCTGACCCTGTTATGTATTTAGCTGGCTCACAAACCTTGGCCTCTTCTATCTGTATTGGAGAAGGCAAGAAAACAAAAGCATTAAAGCAACTCTGGCAAGCCAATGGTCCGGAAGATAGAGAACCAAGTAAACAAAAGAACAATAAAAGCGCTTTCACATGTGTACATAGAAGAAAGAATACCCAAGAGCCAGACTCTCCTTTACCCTCAAGAGTGAAAATAGAATTGATATAGGAAAATATTGGAATCTCACAATGCAACGTGAATATATGCATTAGACAAATCATCAAGTTGGGATCAACTGCTACTCTTAACAGGTGATCAACAGCATTGACTAGCACAACCGGAAACAAGGCCCCTAAACCTCCTTCAATTTTATGCAGATGATATGTCAAAATACAAGACAGATTGGGTGGTCGAGGAGCATGCCATGTGAGCAATTGCAAGGATAATCTACAGACAGTACTACATCCCGATGATATTGTGCTGATTTTAGACCATTCAGAGTTTGACAATAAAGCTATCTAGATGAGTATCATACAGATAAAAATTTGTTTGTAACACCGAGTCATGGTGTTTTGACCACTTAAGCATGCAGACAAAGAATTGTGGAACACACGGCCAGTTTTTGAGACCCCATAATGCAATTGCATTTTCCCTGATTTCACAAAATTAAAGATCAACGATAGATATAGTGCTCCTTAACTTCCACACTTATTTCAATACAGCTGGAATATGCTGCAATCATTTCCAGGACCTCTCTGTATTGAAGTGGTTTGGTAGGCCTGATCTACTGGATCTCATACTGCCAGAAGCTTGGTCAATACGAATCATGGCACAATCTTTTCTCTAAGAGCATGGAATTCCTTTTAAGTCTAATGTGTATGCCCTCAGCACAATGGTTGATCAATATGTGGTATGCAATAGATGGATTTAAAAGAATTATTAAAGATTGTTTCTTCGACTGCTCTCTGAGATGAAACAATATTTCTTTCAAAAGGAATTTCTCAAATGGATCTCATCAGCCAAGGTATCGTGCCCAAAAGGATAAGAATGATTTCAAAAGCCTTTAGCTATACCCTTATCCAGCATGAGACCAATCGATCTCATTACATTGCCCTAGGAGCGCAGGTGGAGGTTCTGTTCTTTCCTTCCTTCCTTCCTTCCTTCCTTCCTTCCTTCCCTGCTTCCCTCAACAAGAAAAAATGCGAGCTTTCCAACCATAACTCTTTTCCTTTGGTTTCCTCCGCATAGATGCCCGAACCTCATACTCCGGATAGATGCCCGAACCTCACCTTCTGTTTACGTTGAGAGAAAAGAAAGAAGAAACGCAGACACGGAGAAAATGTACGTGCAACTGTCATGAGACATGTAGAAGAAACAATACGGGAATCCCTGTGACCTTACATGAAAACCTTTTCCCCGCTTTTCTCTTCACCGAAACTTCGACGGTGAGGAGTATCGCAACAGGAAACAGACGCCAAACAAAAAAAAACCAAAATCCAGAGCCATGGATGGAGGGAAGGGAGCGTACAAAAAACAAGCGAGCAGATTCCCTTGATGGACGACAAGAAGCGGAATCCTTTGATGAACTTGAACAGAAAGCAGCGGGGGAAGAAAGAAGCCGGAGTTTTACCTGCGTGTGCGTGTGCAAAGCCCTAGCGCGAGGAGGAAGATCAGATCGGCATTGACGCCGGGGAGAGGCCGAGGATTTCGCTTCGAATGTCGTCGAGCGCAGCGCAGGAGACGCAGGAGACGCAGGAGAGCTCGGAGCAGAAGACGAGGCTCGAAATTATACGCAAAACAAAACAAAAACGGGAGTTCTTTTTTTAAGTTAAAAAAAAAAACAATTCTAATGTGCTGTTTGTGTTTTTTTTTTTCCTTCTTCTTTTTATATTGCAAATCACACATGATGCTTTCACACGTTAAGCTAATGTGTTTTTTTTTTTTCTTCTGCTTTTTTTGCTCTGATCTCCTCTTATTTGCATTTCTGCTCTGCTCTGCTCTTGCTTTTGCTTCTGCATTTCTGCTCTGGTCTGCTCTTGCTTTTTGCTTCTGCTTTCTGCTCTGATCTCCTCTTATCTGCATCTCTGCTCTGATCCGCTCTTGCTTTTGCTTCTGCTTTCTGCTCTGATCTGCTCTCGCTTTTGCTTCTGCTTTCTGCTTCGATCTCCTCTTATTTGCATCCTGCTCTGATCGGCTCTCGCTTTTGCTTTTGCTTTCTGCTCTGATTAGCTCTCGCTTTTGCTTTTGCATTTGCTTTTGCTTTTGCTTTCTGCTCTGATCTCCTCTTATTTGCATTCTACTCTGGTTTGCTCTGGCTTTTTGGCTTTCTGCGCTGATCTCCTCTTATCTGCATTCTGCTCTGGTTTGCTCTGGCTTTTTGGCTTTCTGCGCTGATCTCCTCTTATCTGCATTCTGCTCTGGTTTGCTCTGGCTTTTTGGCTTTCTGCTCTGATCTCCTCTTATCTGCTCTTGCTTTTGCTTTTTTCTTTGATCTCCTCTTATTTGCATTCTGCTCTGGTTTGCTCTGGCTTTTTGGCTTTCTGCTCTTATCTCCTCTTATCTGCACTCTACTCTTGCTTTTGCTCTCTGCTCTGATCTGCTCTTGCTTTTGCTTTCAGCGCCGATCTCTTCTTATCTGTATTATGCTCTTGATTTGCTCTTGCTTTTGCTTTTTGCTCTGATCGGCTCTTGCTTTTGCTTTCTGCTCTAATTTGCTCTTGCTTTTTTGCTTTCTGCCTAATTAGCTCGTACTTTTGCTTTTTGCTCTGATTTGCTCTTGCTTTTTTTCTTTCTGCTCTGACTTGCTCTTGCTTTTTTGCTTTCTGCTCTGATTTGCTCTTGCTTTTGCTTTCTGCTTTGATCTCTTCTTATCTGCATTCTGCTTTGAATCTGCTCTTGCTTTTGCTTTCTGCTCTGATTAGCTCTTGCTTGTGCTTTCCACTCTAATCTCCTCTTATCTGCATTTTGCTCTGAATCTGCTCTTGCTTTTGCTTTTTGCTCTAATCTCCTCTTATCTGCATTCTGCTCTGAATCTGCTCTTGCTTTTTTGCTTTCTGCTATGATCTCCTCTTGCTTTTGTTTTCTGCTCTTATTTGCTCTTGCTTTTGCTTTCTGCTTTGATCTCTTCTTATCTGCATTCTGCTTTGAATCTGCTCTCGATTTTGCTTTCTTCTCTGATCAACTCTTGATTTTGCTTTCCACTCTAATCTCCTCTTATCTGCATTTTGCTCTAAATCTACTCTTGCTTTTGCTTTCTGCTCTAATCTCCTCTTATCTACATTCTGCTCTGAATCTGCTCTTGCTTTTTTGTTTTCTGTTATGATCTCCTCTTGCTTTTGCTTTCTACTCTGGTCTCCTTCTTCTCCGCATTTTGCTCTGATTTGCTCTTGCTTTTTTGCTTTCTGCTCGGGCCAGCTTCTACTTCAGCTTCTACTTGGCTTCGCTCCTGCCTCGCCTCGAGCCTAGCTATGATATGGTTCTAGTTGCTCTGATTTGCTCGATGTGTTTTTTCTTAGGTTTTTGCTTTGATCTACTTTTTTGCTTCGATCTACTTGGGTCGGCTCTTGCCTTCTCCTTTTGCCCCTGCCTTAGTATGCTATTATTACGCACCTACTAATGATGAGTAATATTAAAGACAAGATTAGAAAGGAGAGAATAGATTGAGGGTGATTAACCACACCAACCACCCCCGAGCAAAGGATTGATGACGAATCCAAAATAATATCTGTGTCCCATACCATAGAAAACTACCTTTGATTGTATCTCGAAATCTGATAAGTATAACATCCTCGACACTATGAAGACTCTCTTGGTGAGTCTAGGCTCTCTATCACTAGATATGTACTTGTTAGCTTCCAAGGTATAATCCAAGGTTATGTCTTGACATCAAAAGGTATTTTGAACTTTTTGTCTTAAATCCTTTGCTTGAGGGTGGTTGGTGGGACTAATCAACCCTAATCCAATGTCTCCTCTCTAATGTTCCCTCTAGTATTGCTCATCTTTAGTAGATCTATAATAACTATGGTTTGGTTGTAACTTTGATCCCGCTTTAGTCTAGTCCTACTGCTTTTGTATGGCTTTGATTTAGGGCTTTGCTTTTGCTTTTGCTTTGCTTTGTTGTAGTTCTACCTCAACTTCTACTCTCATCTGAATTGGCTTTGGCTTCAGCTTTTCTATGGTCATGCTCTTGGTCAGGTCTCATTCTGCTTCTACTGTGCTCTACCTTAGTTCGTGTCCTATGCTAGAATTACAACTAGCAATAACCACAATAATGGAATCAGATGCAGAAGATCCACCCAACCACTCGCTAGCTACGGTGAGATACAAACCATTATGCCCTTTGATGTCCCATAACACTACCACAAAGGGTCTAGGGTTGTATTTTGGCAGTTAAGAGGACTCACGAGTTAACCTAAGGCAACCTTGCCACAAAACTCAACGTACTGCCAATGAAGTTCTTTAAGGAGCTAACTAACCTGCTTACATATTACAGTATTGAATCTCCTTTATGTAAAGTTAATCCCTAAGTTATAAATGTTAGCCCTTCAATACGAAATACCAAGATGTGGGTGAATAGAGAACAGACGAAGATGCATAGAAGTCCATTACTCGTATACCATACTAGTCCACACAAAAAAGAAGATAAGATGAGACAAACAAAAGACACGATTGCGTAAGGTTAATTTTATTACTCTTGCCTTGTACAAAGACTGACCTCTGTACCAGTAGTTACTTGGTTTTATATACAAAGATTCGTACCCCTTCAAGTCTCTTATGAATCGGTGTCTATTTACAAAAGAATCAGTACGACTTTCCTCAATAGAGATATCATGTTTGCCATCTATAGTAGTACGTGTCGCTATGAATCTAAATCATACCACCTGATGCCGTACTACTTCGACTGCCTGTTCCCGTACTAGTTACAGATTACTCCGTAACTTTATGGATAACAATTAACTTGTTTATGCATTATTATGTTACGTAAAGTGATTTAATGTTAGGACATTATTTTCTTCATAAACAGAACGTCTTAAAAATTGTCTGTTTCTAACATGAATAAACGCACACCAACTCATAGCAAGGTTAGATGTAATTAAGATAGATAAACCTTGTGATACTTTTGATTGTGGGAGTTTTAGGCGAAGAATTAGTGAAACAAATTGTCAACCTAGTAAATCAAGTTCATATTCTCATTGAAGCTTAGGAGCTCTTTGAGACGTTTAGTCATAGAAATGGCCTTCACGGAGACAAGCAATGAGCTGATGGCAAGTTTAAGGACTAATGCACTTGTCTACAGATGATATCTCGGAGTGATCTCTGCTCGTCGACATCAAAGGACCATGTATGTCTAGAGAAACTCCAATCCAGCAGATGCCCATTTTTCTTATTCTTCAAAATTGTTCAATTCACATGTCGCAGCTGTAAATTAGGCTACGATTTATTGATAGAAGTCATGCTAAAGATAGATTAGCTCTTTAGGGATCTGATCAGGGGAGATGAGGAATTGATAAGAGGATGCAAAGCCTCGAGGAGGTTTGGCCATGGTTGGTCTCTTGGATCAGTGCTACCGATGTCTGGCGATGAGTTGTTAAAATCTTAAAGTTTGATGAACAATCGCCGTTCCCCTGAGACGAGTGGGTCTTGGCCTATTTTACGAGCCACGCGATGAAGAGTCTGTAGATACCATTGGGCATGTGTCTTTGTTCCGCAACTTGTGCGTTATCACATTTGACATATGGCTCGAATGATGAGGCGATCGAACTCATAGATCGCATCGAGAGGAGAACCAGCTGTGCACGTATGTGTGGCATGATACCCCGATTGATTTTGATCATTTGGGGGGGGGTGGGGGGGCTTGTCGCATATAAACACAAAGGAAGGAGGCTGAGAAGACAAGTCAATTGAAGCTCCGATAGTGCGTTGACTCGGTCAAAAAGCACAACATGGCTACCGAACAGAAGGATCGGAATGAAACAAGGATGTAAGGTTTAGGGTTTGGAGATGCGTCTGGGTTGTGTGGCCTACAGAGATTCTTCTTCTTTCGTCGAGCCTGACTTAGCCATTCAAGAGTTTGTGTTTGTGGAACACTACTCTGATGAGTAGTTAACTCAGGGGGCATGCTTCACATGCTGCTTGGCTTAGCTAGCGAGCTTGAGCATCTTCATCGGTATTCCCTTATTGCCGGGAAATGTTTGTCCACGGGCGTGAGAGGAGTGGCTAGATGCGCATAACCGTCCAAGGATGACATTGGGCGCCCATGCACACGACAAAGGGGGCTTGATGTTGAACGTGGTCCATTCCGTTTCATTCGTTCAGCAACAAGAAGCAGAAGCAAGAAGCAAGAAGCAAGAAGCAGAAGCAGAAGCAGAAGCAGAAGCAGAAGCAGAAGCAGATTCAGGAGGAGGAGCAGAAGAACCAAAGGAGTGATTTCGAGCTTTGATTCTCTCGGCGCCTTTTAGAACAGTCAAATGCACAAACCTCGGGGCTCTTAGGTGACTGGCAATATGCATATAAAACACATATAAGCTCAGCTTCCGACGCGACCACAGAAGTGTTCCGGGCCAGCCCCTCGATCCAGCCCCAGAAACTACTACAGTTCGAGCCGGTGTTTTTACAAACTAGGCGATCCGTAACAAGATTAGCTTGCGGAGCTTTCTCTCTCAAAGTAAGCAATGCCCATCACAAAACCTTTGCAGACCTCGACCACCGCCAGATCATCATCGGCTTGGAGCCTGGTGGTGGCTCTCGTCTTGTGGCCGCTTCTCTGGGCGGCCGTGAGACGGGCGGGTGCGAAACCGATCGGGATCCCGGACCTCGGCCGTTGCCGGACGGCGGTCGACAGCTCGGCAGTCGGGCCGCCAGTATCGCTCGCGTTCAACTGCTGCCTGCCCGTAACGACGGGCCCTCCGTTTCACATTGTGGACTTCGTCCTCCCGGCCACTGAGCACAACAACAACAACAACCACCACCACAACAACAACAACAACAACCACAACAACAACAACCACAACAACAATAACAACAGCAACAACAACAACAATCAACTCAACAACAACAACAACAACAACAACCACAACAACAACAACAACAACAACAACAATAACAACAACAACAACAACAACAACAACAACCACAACAACAATAACAACAACAACAATCAACACAACAACAACAACAACAACAACCACAACAACAACAACAACCACAACAACAACAATCCGATACGCATTCGGCGGCCCGCCCACCGCGTTAGCGCAGCTTACGTCCGCAAGTATGAACTCGCCTACGCCCGCATGCGCGCCCTCCCGGCCGACGACCCCCGCAGCCTCGCGGGCCAGGCGCGCCTGCACTGCGCCTTCTGCAACGGCGCCTACCGCCAGGGGCCCGGTGCGAACGCGCCCGCGCTCCAGATCCACTTCTCCTGGCTCTTCTACCCGTGGCACCGCTGGTACCTCTACTTCCACGAGCGCATCCTCGGCCACCTCGTCGGCGACCCGGGCTTCGCGCTCGTGTTCTGGAATTGGGACGACCAGCGCTACGGCGGCAACGTGATGCCCGACATGTTCGCCCGCGAGAGGCTGTCCCGGGACAAGTCCGACGATTCTTCCAACGATTCCAACGATTCCAACGATGATTCCAACGATTCTTCCAACGATTCCAATGATTCCAACGATGATTCCAACGATTCTAGCGGCCCGACCAATGCCCTCTTCAATGGGCATCGGAACCCCGCCCATGCACCACCCGCACTTGTCCGGCTGAGCCCCCTCGACAACAGCACGCGCGCTTCGGCCATCGCCCGCCAGAACCTCCACTCCATGTACCGCGCCGTCGTGGCCGCCAACACCGCGCAGCTCTTCGCCGGAGGCCCCTACAGGTGATTTTGCTCATCATTTTTTAAGGTCCCTTCGAGAGAGAGAGAGTCTTCGGGGTTCGGTCACTTCGAATCCGATTCTTTTGGATCCGGGATCCGATGGGATATTATTCCGAGGACATGCTTGCATGCATGCATGCATGGGTTGTGATTCGATTCATCGGGCGACCCCAATTCGATTCGGATTCGATGGGATTCAATGGGATTCATCGGCCGACCCCAATTCGATTCGGATTCGATGGGATTCAATGGGATTCATCGGGCGACCCCAATTCGATTCGGATTCGATGGGATTCAATGGGATTCATCGGCCCTGATTCGATTCGGATTCGATGGGATTCATCCGCCCCGATTCGATTCGATTTTGGGGCAGGGTGGCTGGCTGTCTTGGCTAGTTTGTCCCAGTCCTTAGAATAACCGGTTCTGCCACTGATCCTATCCTTATTAAACCATTTGAATCAGCTTTAAAAAATCGGTTCCCTAAGGTTATGCCCATAGTAACAGCAAGGATTGGATCCTACCCTTATTAAACCATTCGAATCGGCCTTATAAATTGGTTCCCTAAGGTTATTAATGCCCGTAGTAACAGCTAGGAGTGTAACCATTGATCCTACCCTTAAACTAGCCTCAGTAAATCGGTTGGTTCCCTAAGGTTATCACTGGTTTTTCCACACTTATCCTACCCTTGAACCATTTCGAAACAACCTCATGAATCGCTTCCCTACGGTTATTCTTCTCGTGATTAACAATCAAGATTGGATTGGATTGGACCCGATCCACTGATCCTACCTTTAAACCATTCGAATCAGCCTTATGAATCGATTCCTTGAGGTTATTCCTGTGATTAACAACCACAATTGGATTGGACGTGCTGGTCCTACCCTTATAAACCAATCGAATCAGCCTTATAAAAATCGGGGTTCCCCAAGGTAATTACAACCAGTTTTCCCGGTTATCCTCACCTTTAAAACCATTCAAATCAGCCTAACAATGAGGATTGGATCGGATTGGACCTGACCCATTGATCCTACCCTTAAAAACCATTCGAATCAGCCTTATGAATTGGTTCCCTGAGGTTATTCTTGCGATTAACAATGACGATTGGATTGGACGCACTAATCCTACCCTTAAAAAAAACCAATCTAATCAACCTTATAAACTTCGTTCCCTAAAGGCTAATAATCATAACCGGGTTTTCCCCCAGTTATATCGTCGCCTTTGAAACCATTCAAATCATCCTTTTAAATAAATCGGTTCCCGTGAAGGTTATAATTTGAATCAGCCTGATGGATTCATTTCCCCTAAGGTTATTCCTGCGATTAACAACCATGACTAGATGGGATGCACTGATCCTACTCTTAAGAAAACCCAATCAAATCAGCCTTATAAATCAGTTCCATAAAGGTTAATAATCATAACCGGGTTTTCCCACCGATCCTACCCTTAAGAAAACCCAATCAAATGAGTCTTATAAATAAATTGGTTCCCCTAAAGGTTAATAATCATAACCGGGTTTTCCCACCGATCCTACCCTTAAGAAAACCCAATCAAATGAGTCTTATAAAT